>JAQQSZ010015275.1:0-11316 GCA_028646595.1 Phalanger gymnotis
ATCCAAGACAATTCCAAAAGACTCATGATGGAAAATGTTATCTACATCTAGAGAAAGAAAATATGGAGTCTGAATGCAGACCAAAGCATACTCCTTTTACTTCTTTTTGTTTTTTAATGGTTTTCCCCTTTTGTTCTGTTTCTTCTTTCATAACATGACTAATGTGGAAATATATTTAATGGTTGTACATGTATAATCTATATTAGATTGCTTGCTGTCAAGGAAGGGAGAGGGGAGGAAGGAAGGGAGAAAAATTTGGAGCTCAAAATCTTAAAAAAATTAATATTGAAAACTATTTTTACATGCGATTAGAAAAAATGAAATACTATTTTCAAAATAAATAAAAAATAAAGACAACATAGGAAAAAAAACCCAAAGACAAAGGGGTAGCCTGCAGGGATTTGGGAACTCAAAATATTTTTAAATGATTAAAGAAAAATTTTACATGTAATTGAGAAATATTTAATGAAATACAAACATATATATTTATATATATATATTTATACACATTTTAAAAAAGTATGACCCTTTGCACCAGAAGGAATACTAGTTATACACTCTAGAAAGCACTTCTAGTAGCCAACAGTTGTGAGTTTATGTTTTGGCCTCATGTGTTCACTACATGTATACTAAATTTGAGCCCACTCTTCCCCATGGACCTTTGTGTATTTGTGGAAAAGTATACCCTAGAGCCAAGGGTGGGCGTTCCCCAACCCTGCCTCAGAACTTTGGGGGAATGTTATATAATAACTATTCTTATTATGACCAACTATTCTTCCTTATCACGAATAAATATCATTTTCTAAAAGCCAATTGAAATTTGGCTGACTGATTGTTAGAGAGAAGCATACCAGTAGGGGCTCAGGAGCAACAGTACTAGAAAGTAAGGTCCTCAGAGTTATTACCCTTAGAACCTGAAGGGCAATAGTAGTCAGTATGAGTAGGCATTTAATAAATATTTATTTATTGATTAGCGTATGGAATACTTAAACTGAATGACAGGCAGGATTTATGAATCATTTATGGGGGGAATGAATAAGCATTTAAATATTGTCTACTATGTGACCCGCAGTGTTGTAAACACTTTTTACAAACATTATCTCATGGGATCCTCACAACAAACTTGGGAAGTAATGTTGTTATGTTATTATACTCATTTTACACTTGAGGAAACTCGGACAATCAGAGGTTAAGTGCCTTGGCCATGGTCACATAGCTAGGAAGTTTCTGAGAACGGATTTAAATTCAGGTTGTCCTAACTCCACTTCCATTCATTGTATCACCAGCTCTCACTTTCTATCTCTCTGTCTCTCTGTCTATCTGTCGTCTGTCTCTGTCTCTGATGCTCTCTCCCTTTCTCAGTATGTGTGTGTGTGTGTGTGTGTGTGTGTGTGTGTGTGTGGTGGAAGTGGTGGTGATGGTATGGTTCAATTGTGTCCAACTGTTTGTGACTCCTTGGACCACAGCACAAGTCCTTCTTTGCTCCACTAGCTCTTGAAGTCTGCCCAAGTTCATGTTCATTGTTTTCATGATAGTATTTATCCATCTCATCTTCTGCCACCCTTTGCCTTTTGCCTTCGGTCTTTCCCAACATAAGTCTTTTCCAATTAGTCCTCTCTTCTCATTCATTATGTGGCCAAAGTATTTAGGCTTCAGTTTCAGTATTTGATCTTCCAGGGAATGACTTAAATTAATTTTTTTAAAGTATCGATTGATTTGATCTCCTTGTTGTCCAAGGGACTTTCAAAAATCTTCTCCAGTACCACAATTCAAAAGCATCGATTCTATGGCACTTAGCTTTTCTTATAGTCCAATTCTCATAGCCATACATTGCTACTGGAGAAACCATAGCTTTGACTATACAGACCTTTGTCGACAAGGTGATGTCTCTGCTTTTTGATATGCTGTCCAGATTTGCCTTAGCTTTCCTTCCCAGGAGCAAGCATCTTTTTAATTTCATGGTTATGGTCACCATCTGCAGTTGTCTTTGAGAATATAAAATCTGACACTGCTTCTATTTCTTCCCCCTCTATTTGCCAGAAAATGATGAGACCAGTTGCCAGGATCTTAGTTTGTTTGTTTTTTTTTTTTGTTAAACTTCAAGCCAGCTTTTCTACTCTTCTCTTTCATCCTCATCAAGAGGCTTCTTAATTCTTCACTTTTTGCCATCCGAGTGCATATCTGCATATCTGAGATTATTGACATTTCTTCCAGCAATCTTAATTCTATCTTTTGATTCATTCAACCTGGCATTTCATATGATGTACTGTGGACATAAGTTAAATAAACAAGGTAACAATATACAGCCTTGTCATACTCCTTTTCCAATCTTAAACCAATCAGTTGTTTCATGTTTGATTTTAACTGTTGCTTCTTGATCTGAATACCGATTCCTCAAGAGACAAGTAAGATGATCTGGTGGTCCCACCTCTTTGAGGCCTTGCAACATTTTGTTGTGACCCATACAGTTAAAGGTTTTAGTGTAGTCATATGTATGTATATGTATATATGCAAAGATGAAGTACCATTTTTGAGACTGCAAAACCAGTAAATTTTGGAAGAGAAATCTTCATGTATCTGCCAAGGTCTATCTTCTTAATCCTAATTCAGTAGGGGACAGGCAAGAGCAAAGATGAGAAGAAGGATAGGAGGAGAGAGCTGAGTAGAAACAATAGGATCAGGGGTGTGCTGGAACCGGCTCTAAGTGGCTTGGAGAACGTATTAAATTTTCAGTGTGAGCATTTATTTACACTGCAGAAATCCACACTCACTGCAAATGAAGGCTTAATTTATCGTTCTGTTGATTGTCACAGACTTAAGAAAGTGATGGAGAAAATATTAACCTTACAGATGAAACCTAAAATGGAGAGTGCTTACATTCCCCCTCCCTTGTTAAACATTTACCAGCACCCTCCTTTATTGCTCTATAAACATCACTTAAGCTCACCAGGTGTGCAGTAGAAAGATCAGCGAATGAAGTCATCACCAGATGGCAGCCTGGTGACCGTGGAATAATAATGATGATGATAATAATAACTGACATTTATCTAGTGCTAAGAGCTTTGCATCCATGATCTTATTGGAGCCTCAGAACACCTGTGACTACAAACCTTGTTGATTCAGACAGCACAGCATTTTTTCCCCCGGGGGAAAGTAGGCTCGCTTCCCAGGGAAGTTTTGTAAGGGATTCATTTGAGCAGAACAGGGGAAATGCCTCTGCCACATTCCTTCTGTGTAGGTGCCATGGGGCAACACTTAGAGCTAGATCCACAATATACCTAAAGGTCTTTGAAATGGCATATGGCTATGATTCAGTAGAGGGAATTTACAGGCAGGATGACCTGAGTTCCAATTCTTCCTTAGGCACCTCACCATCTGTGAGTCTCTTAATTTCCCTGTTGTGGTAATTAAGGATGGGACTCTTACTGTTTTCTCCTTGGAATGCTGAAGTAATCAAGTACCTTCGATGAGTCTTGCCTTTCAAATGTAATGGCAAGCAAAGTGGACTTTTTGGAACTTTTTTGGAACACAGTTTTTGTTTTGGAAGTCTTTGATTGAATCAGGAATCTTTGATGACCTGCTTACTTCAAGGGAAGGCCTAGTTCACATGAGTTTGAGTCACATGGTTGTGATACCCTTTTGACCCTGAAGAAGCATTTAGGTGATGTGGCCTTGAGTCGCATGGCTGTGAGGCCCCTTGACCCTGAAATGTATATATAAGATCTGAGGTTGGTGTTTTGGCTTTGGGGGCACACTCATTGAAAGAATGTTGGTGCCAAGTCTCTGGGTAAGCCGTTGAAGCAGCCCCTCCTCCCAACCCCACTCCCAGCTTTGAAAATTCAGATGCTTCTCTGGTAACTATGTATTGGGATTTGGTTAGACAGAAATGTTGATCTGTTTATATTGTTTCTATTTGTAATTTCTGTTTGTATTGGCTCTGAGGTTCAGGGTGTTGGTTTTTCCCCCAGAACTAAGTGAATGGTATATATACATGTTTGATTAAAGTAAGATTGTTAACCCCTTAAAGTTGCTTTCCATAGAAAAGCAAACGAAAGAACCTGTGCTAGCAGGCTTCCTGTGAGGTAGTCTTACACTCTCCCCACCGCCCCCACCAGCTGCGCTAGCAACATTGTTGTTATATTTCCTTAGGCCTATTGTTGACACACTTCTTAAAGAGGCATATTCACTGAATGGAGTTGCCTCACTCAAGGTGAGAACTTGAAAAGACCTAAGTTTAAAAAGATCAAGGTCTCCTACTACACCCTGGGCCATCTCCAGTGATCCCGATTGATAAATGGCCACTGGCCCCAGATGGCTCCAGATGAAAAAGTGAGGCTGGTGACTTTGCTCAGCCCTCCCTCACTCAAATCAAATTGAATTGCTAGTCGTGTTATCATCTCCCTGATGTCATGGCTCTCTTTGAGAAAGAAGGACAAAGCACATAAACACAGCTTTTTTTTAGGCTCAATTTCCTCATTTGTAAAACAGGGATAATAATAGCCCCTAACTCACCGTGTTGTTGTGAGGATTAAATGAGATAAGATGTGTAAAGCGCTTCGTAAACTTTAAAGTTTTACATAAATGTTAGCTATTATTATTAGGTATCATTGTGAGACCATGAACAAGTCAGTCAATCTCACCGAGATTCAGTTTCCGCAGTTGTAAAATGAGGTTAGTAATACCTAGATATATCTACCTCACAGGGTTGTTGTGAGAATCAAAAAAAAAATGTCTATACAGAGTCTTAGTGACCCTTAAACTGAAATGCCACTTACTGTTACTATGGCTGGAGGGTCTACTAGGCATTTAAAGAAGCAATATGATACAGTGGAAAGAATGCTAGCAGTGGACTTAGGGCTCTGGGTTTTAACCTCAAATGGTTACTCAGTCTTTATGACCTTGGACAAGTCACTTAACTTCCTTGGGCCTTAGTTTCTTCATTTGTAAAATGAGAGGATGGGGCTAGACGGCCTCTGAGGTTCCTTCTAGCTCTAGATCTGTGCTACGTGTTTCTGTGTATTCAGTTGATGTTACTAAACTTCCTAACTTTTAAAAATATATTTTAATTTATTTTTTAATATTTCCTAATCACATTTTAAAATTCTTTAACATTTGTTTTTAAAAAAATTTGAGTTCTAAATTCTCTCCCCCCTTCACATCCCTTCCTCACCCCTTGAGAAGGTAAGCAATATATCTATTATACTTGTGAAGTCATGCAAAACGTTATTCCATGTTAACCATGTTGCAAAAGAAAACACATACCCATAAACTTCAAAAATAAAGAAAGTAAAAAAAATATACTTCAATCTGCATTCAGACTTTATCAGTTCTCCTTCTAGAGGTGAATAGCATTTTTCATCATATTCATCATATTTTTTAAAAGTTAAGAAGTTTGAAATTATCTTGGATCATTGTATTGATCAGAGTAGGTAAGTCTTTCACAATTGACCAGCTTACAAATTTGGCTATTATGGTGGGTACATTGTTTTCCTGGTTCTGCTCACTTTACATATAATCATATACATCTTCTCAGGTTTTTCTGAAACCATCTTGCTCATCATTTCTTTTACCACAATCATATTTCATCAAAATCATATGCCGCAACTTTTCCAGCCATTCTCCAATTGATGGGCAAGCCCCCCCCAATTTCTAATTCTTTGCCACCACAAAAAGAGCTGGTATAAATATTTGTGTGTGTCTATACACACACACACACATATAGACACACACACATATATGTGTGTGTGTGTGTGTCCGTATAGATATACATATATCTATCTATTTTTCTATCTATATAGACATGCATATATGTCCTTTTCCTTTGATCTCTTTGGGATACAGACATAGTAGTGGTATTGCTGGGTCATAGGGCATGCACAGTTTGATATCTCTTTGGGCATAGTTCAAATTGTTCTCCAGAATAGTTGGACTAGTTTGCTATTTTTCCACATTCTTTTTAGCATTTATCATTTTCCTTTTTTCTCATGTTAACCAATCTGATAGTTATGAGGTGGTACTTCAAGTTCTTTTAATTTGCATTTCTCTACTCAATAGTGGTTTAGAGCATTTTTTTATATGACTATTTTTAGTTTTCATTTTTTCTTCTGAAAACTACCTGTTCATATCTTTTGGCCATTTATCAATTGGGGAATGGATCTTTTTTTTATATATATATAAATTTGGCTCATTTCCCATATACTTGAGAAATGAAGACTTTATCAGAGAAATTTGCTGTAAAAATTTTTCCCCTAGTTTCCTGCTTTCCTTCCAATTTTGTACTTTGATCCATTCATTCTTTAGGATTAGATCATTTAGTTTCTAATTAATTCTTAGTCTGTCTTTCCATGGTCCTTTATTACAAGTAATTTTTATTGTATCATGATCTGATAAGGATGCATTGACTATTTCTGCCTTTCTGCACTGGATTGTGAGGTTTTTATGCCATAGTACATGATCAGTTTTTGTGTATATGCCATGTACCTCTGAGAAAAAAAGTATATTCCTTTCTATCCCCATTCAGTTTTCTCCAGAGGTCTTTCATATATACCTTTTCTAAAAATCTATTCACCTCCTTAACTTCTTTCTTATTTATTTTGAGATTGGATTTATCAAGTTCAGAGAGGGGGAGGTTGAGTTTCTCCACTAGTATAGTTTTGCTGTTTATTTCTTCCTGTAAGTCTCTTACCTTCTCTTCTAAGAATTTGGATGATGTGCCACTTGGTGCGTAGATGTTAAGTAATGACATTACTTCATTGTCTAAGGTGCCTTTTAGCAGGATATAGTTTGCTTCCTTATCTCTTTTAATTATATCTATCTTCGCTTAGATCTGTCTTTGCTTTTGCTTTGTCTGAGATTAGGATTGCTACCCCTGCTTTTTTTTTTTTTTACTTCAGCTGAAGCATAATATATTCTACTCCAGCCTTTTACCTTTACCCTGTGTGTATTCCCCTGTTTCAAATGTGTTTCTTGTAAACAACATATTGTAGGATTTGGGTTTTTAATTCATTCTGCTATCTGCCTCTGTTTTATGGGAGAGTTCATCCCATTCACATTGACAGTTATGATTACCGTCTGTGTCTTTTTTTCTTTCCTTCCAATTTTGGATGCATTGGTTTTGTTTGTGCAAAGCCATTTAGATTTCATGTAATAAAAATTATCCATTTGACTTCCTGTGATCCTCTCTATCTCTTGTTTGGTCATAAATTCTTTCCTTATCCATAGATCTGACAGCTTCATTTTTCTATGCTCTGTGAATTTACGTATGACATTTATATCACCTATATGTCTAAATCATGTACCCATTTTGACTTATCTTGGTATATGGTATGAGATATTGGTCTGTGCCTGGTTTTCACCAAACTGCTTTCTAGTTTTCCCAGCAATTTTTGTCACATGCTGAGTTCTTGGCCCCCCAAAGCTTGGATCTTTGGGTTTTATCAAACATCAGATCACCATGGTCATTTAGTACTGTGTATTGTTTACCAAATCTGTTCCACTGTTCCACAGATTTATTTCTTAGCCAGTACCAGATTGTTTTCATAATGACCATTTTCTAATATAGTTTGAAATCTAGTGCTGTGAGCTGGTTTCCTTCACATTTTTTTTCATTGATTTCCTTGATATTCTTGACCCTTTGTTCTTCCAGATAAATTTTGTAATTATTTTTTCTAGCCCTATAAAATAATTCTTTGGTAGTTTGATTGGCATGGCATTTAATAAATAAATTCACTTAGATAGAATTGTCATTTTTATCATATTGGCTCTGCCTACCCATGAGCAATTAATAGTTCTCTAATTGTTTAGATGTCTTTATTTGTGTGAAAAGTATTTTATAATTATAATTGTGTTTGTTTTATCCCCGGATTTGTCTTGTTATGTAAATTCCTTGTGTTTGCTCCAGTCTTTACCCAAGAAAGGCCTTTGATCCCTTGAGATCACAATCAGGACTATTCCTCAGGGCTCCCATTCCCTTATGACTGAAAGTACTCCTCTCCACCCTTGAACTCAGACTCAAAGGTGGGCATAGCCAGTGGAGTTGCCAAATAACATCTAGTCCTGCAACCAGTGCTAGCATAGGGGTCCCCTGTAATCTCTTTCTGATCACTGACCACATCCCCTTAAAATCTCTGGTTCAACAGCTAGCCATTACTTATTATGTAAAGACTACTTCTTTGATACTTCTGTGGCTGAATCTGTGATATAACTGAGATTGTTATAGATCTCACTTGTACTGTTATAGATCACTACACATCCAGGTTTCTCATCCTATGTAAGCACATCCTTCTATCAGTCCTCTATAGTGAATCTATCCACCATGTTGGAAACCTTCTTAACATTCTGTAGATACCAGTGTGTCACAAAGGCTACTATCCTCAGCTCTTGCTACATGGCCTCTTTCAAGAGCATACAATTCCCTCTTCTATAACTGACTTGATTTTGATAAAGGATCATTAAACAGTACTTTCTGTGGTTGCAGGTAGGGCAAGGGAAAGTGAAGCAATTGATTTGGCTATGCAAAGTTGAGAGGAGCAGAAAATATATAAAATACACATATCACTAAATCATTAATATAAGAGAGAGAATTGTATACTCTTGCCTAAGGTGCAAAATGAGCTAGTTATGAGCTTAATGATATCAATCAAAGACTCTAGATCATAATATACATGGAATATGGTTAGCTGGAGAAGAAACTCTAAGGCTAGATTTTACCCTACAAGTTAGATGCCTTTTTTGTCTCTTCAGACAGTTGGGAGCATGGCACCATGAAAAGATCTTTGGCTTTGTGGTCGGATGACCTGTGCTCAAATCCTTCTTGGGCTGCTTACTATCTATATGACTCTGGGCAGCTCACACAATTTCCCTGGACTTCAATTTCCTCATCTGTAAAATAAGAGGATTGGATCACATGGCTGAAGAGATCCCTTCCAGTTCTATATCTATGATACAATGACTAAATGTCTTTTAATATCCCTTCCAGGTCTCAATCTATGATTTAATAAATTGGTTGTTACATTCTCTATACCTCTCAGTCAATTGTGTGATTGAAGATATGGTCTGCTTTAGAGAACTGTCAGAAAAAGGTGGTATGTTCATCAAGGATGGAAGGCAGCATGATGTAAATGAAAGAGTCCTAGATTTATAGTAAGAGAACCCAGGTTCAGATCTGGATTCTATACATACTGTGTTTATATTCACCACTGGATCAAGAGAGACTTTACCTCCGAGCAGTTGGGGAGCTCTAAACATATGGCCATTCAGAGTCTCGACCAAGGAATCACAAGATCTTTCTTGTAAGCAAGCCCCCAAAGCAAAAGCTCACCTCTCAGATGATATACTCTTTCAGCACATAGACGCAGAGCTAGAACCCTCCTGACTCAGTGCCTAATTAGAAATTAACAAAAGGTGTGTATGTCTTCCTACAAGCAAGCAAGCTTCCCTTAATGGGCTCCACATGAGGCCTATTGATGGGCAGAGAAGATCTTATTCCCCATCGACCTTACACCTTCGACAAGTCATCTCCTCTTAGCCTTAGATTCCTCATCTGTAAAATGAAAGGGTTAGATTACCTGTCCTTTCACCTAGATGGTAGAGCAGGTAGAGCCCTGGTCCTGGAGTCAGGAAGACCTGAGTTCAAATTTGGCCTCAGATACTTCCTAGCTATGTGACCCTGGGCAAGTCACTTAACCCTTGTCTGTCTCAGGTTCCTAAACTGTAAAATGGGGATCATAATAGCGGCTATTTTCCAGGGTTGTTGTGAGAATCAAATGAGATAATATTCGTGATGCTCTAAGCACAGTGTCTGGCAAATGGTAGGCACTTAATAAATGTTTTTTGTCTTCTCCTTTTCCTTCTGTGTCTGTGGTCCTATGATCCCTTTACCTGCTTATAAATTATTGTTGTAAATCTTTTATAGTGACAAGAAAAGCCTATGGATCAATTCTTGTAGTCTTCTCCACAACAATGCACTGGTAATCAAATCATCTAATTTTTCCTCGTTCTGTTGGCATTATCCCTCTTGAAGATATCTTTAAAATCAGTCCCTAAGTGTGTTCAAAATTGTGTTGCCTCCAACATGCATTTCTTCTGTGTGTACTTGGTCTGGTCAGCTTCTGCCCCTAATGTCATTAACAACCTTATGGTCTTAAGGACAATATTCATTTCCTCGTATGTCACTACAAGTTCTGTGCCTTGACTTCTGTACCTCATTAGTATCATTCCCCTAGCTGTAGGACCTTCCTCTTTAATAAGTTTTTCAGTATACTCTCTGTGGAAGCTTATTAAAAACCTCCTTTTAAGTAAAACTGAAAATATCAAAATAATACTTTTCCAGAGTCTAGCAAAAAGCCTTTGAGAAAAGGAAATGATAGATTAAAGACCAATGGGCTACTCTTAGGGAAATGGATTAAAGGTGGTACCCAATTTTTTAAAAAAATAATTAATTTTTAGTTTTCAACATTAACTTTTATAAGATTTTGAGTTCTAAATTTTTCCACTTCTTTTCTCCCCCTAAGATGACATGCAATCTGATATAGGTTATACATGTAGAATTATAGTAAATGTATTTCCACATTAGTCACACTGTGAAGGAAGAATCAGAACAAAAGGGAAAACCCACAAGAAAGAAAAAAACAAACAAGCAAAAATAAAATAGTATGCTTCTATCTGCATTCAAACTCCGTAGTAATTTCTCTGGATATGGCTAGCATTTTCCATCATGAGTCTTTTGCGTTTGTCTTAGATCATCGCATCACTGAGAAGAGCTAAGTGTATCAAAGCTGGTCATTGCATAATGTTGCTGTTACTACAATGTTCTCCTGGTTCTGCTCACTTCATTCAGCATCCGTTCATGTAAGTCATTCCAAGTTTTTCTGATATCCACCTGTTTATCATTTCTTATGGCACAATAGTATTCTATTACATTCCCATACCACAACTTGTTCAGCCATTCTCCGGTTGATGGGCACGCCCTCAATTTCCGATTCTTTCCCACCACTAAAAGAGCTGGTATAAATATTTTTGTACATGTGAGTCCTTTTCCCTTTTTAATGATCTCTTTAGGATGCAGACCTAGAAGTGGTATTGCTGGATCAAAGGGTATGCACAGTTTTTTTTGGGCATGGTGTAGTAGGAAGGCCGAATTTATGATCTCAAATATAATCATGTATATGTTTGAATGGTCCGAAATTGCAAGGTATGAGAGATTCTCTAAGGAGAAAACAACAAGAAATTTATTTAGGCCCCACCGCAGCAAAAACTTGAACCAGCCTCCCCATTCCAACATCTTGACAAAAAGACTCCAGGCCCAGAAAGCCCATT
>JAQQSZ010015276.1:0-11316 GCA_028646595.1 Phalanger gymnotis
GGGCACAGGATGAGTTGAAGACGAAGGAAAGATAGCTAATAGAAATAAAATGAAATTAAGGGATGAGAGCGGAACATATTGAGAGAGGGAGATAGGGAGAGATAGAATGGGGCAAATTATCTCACATAAAAGTGGCAAGAAAAAGCAGATCTGTAAGAAGAGAAGAGAAGGCAAGTGAGGGGGAATGAGTGAATCTTGCTCTCTCTCATCAGATTTGACCTGAGGAGGGAATACCATACATACTCAATTGGGTATCTTATCCCACAGGAAAGAAGGAGGAAGAAGATAAAAAGGGGGGGATGATAGAAAGGAGGGCAGATGGGGGTAGAGGTAATCTGAAACAAACACTTTTGAAAAGGGACAGGGTCAAGGGAGAAAATTCAATAAAGGTGGATAGGTTAGGAAGGAGCAAAATATAGTTAAGTCTTTCACAACATGAGTATTGTGGAAAGGTTTTACATAATGATACGCATTTGGCCTAGGTTGAATTTCTTGACTTCTTATGGAGAGTGGGTAGGAAGGGAAGAGGGTAGAGAATCTGGAATTCAAAGTGTTAAAAACAGATGTTCAAAAACAGAAAAAAAAGTTTTTGCATGCAACTAGAAAATAAGATACACAGGCAATGGGGAGTAGAAATTTATCTTGCCCTACAAGAAAGGAAGGGAAAAGGGGATGGGAGAGGAGTGGGGTGAGAGAAGGGAGGGCTGACTGGAGAATGGGGCAATCAGAATATATGCCATCTTGGAGTGGGAGAGAGGGTAGAAATGGGGAGAAATTTGTGATTCAAACTCTTGTGAAAATCAATGCTGAAAACTAAATATATTAAACAAATTAAATAAAAAAAAGAAGTTACTGATTTCAAAGGAGGACACAATTGGTGCTTCAGGTTCATGAAATAGAATGGACTAAGCATGTATACATGCACCAGACTTGCCCTAAAGATGCCTGAAAGCTATGAGCAGAAGGTCTGTGCATTTCATCGTATCATTGTATGAATTTTAAGATGAATAAAACTTGAGTTCAATGAAAAAAAAAGAAGCTCTTAATAAATGCTTGTGATAGATTGATTGAGCTGTTCACCTGGCATAGTGAGGAAACAACATCTAGCCTGTCTACTCTACTAGCATGGCAAGGAAAAAGCAGGAAGGCCTCCAGCACATTTGGCAGACCCGCTGTGGCAAACTTATCAGAGGATTCGAACAAGTGTTTGCACATGTTAGGCAGACATGAATGAATAGTATGTTTGTAATCAAAAGGAATACCTATATCAGTGAGATCATAGATCAGAGTAACTGAATAAAATGAATCAAAGAGAAATAGCTCTTTAAATACCATTCACAGTTTCAAATCCAGCTTATTTCGGAATACTTCTTCAAAGGTGAAATGTATTTCGTCTTATTTGGATAAATTCTGATTCCCAAAAAGTTCTTTCTAAAAGCTAATACGGTAAAGAAAATACTTTTGTTAACTGCCTTTACAGATTTTTCCACCTGAATTATGGAGAGAGCACAAAAATATAGCTCTTTAAAGAATGCACTTAAGGAAAAATAATCCTGAACAAAGATTTCTTTTTCCTAATCTGTTAAAGGTTAGAAACAAAAACAGCTGAGGGAGTTCTCCTGAGTTGCTAGAGGAGATTCCAAAAGATTTGGAAGTGATGTTGGTAATGTAATGGTCTGTGTAACCTCATGAGTTGTCAAGTCCTAGACTGCACAAGACTAATAGGTCTTTTATAGAGTTTCTTTTAGTACTGCTCTCCAAACTCAAAGGTTCAGAGCACAAGCTATGTGAGTGCAAAGTGATACAGGCTCCCTTACTTAGGTTGAGAAGCTTCCTCAGGAGCAGCATTTCGATTTTGAAGCAAGTCACAGAACTCGTAAGCAGAACCAACGGTAATGACAATAAAAGTAATAAAGGTAATCACTACCTTTAACTGTCCTTCTCTTGTGCCATGCATTTAAAGACCATTATAAAAATTAAGGGTTTTTTTAGGTGACAATTCCAGGATGCTGATTCCAAAGTATCATAATCTTACAGTGATACCAAAATCAGCATTGTAATAGATACATGTCCCAGGTTACCTTCAAAAATTTTGGTGACCACATGTAATTCACAACCTTTAAATTGGCTTAAAATTTCATTGTTAGCTTCACAAAAATAGTAAATGACTCCATAATGCCTCCACTGCTTGACTTTCAAACACACAACTTTCTTTTTCTTTTTTAAATACAAAGATCAAGATTCCCAAAGAAACCTGCTTTACTTTTTTGAAATAGGAGATAGCACGTAATGAAACGACAGAGTACTGACCTGGAAATTAGCAGGGATGAGTATTAATCCTGTGTTTAGTAGTAACTAGCTAGCTTTTGTGTTCAGGCAAGTAATTCAATTTTTCTTGGACTCAATTTCCTTACCTGTAAGACAAGACATTGGATTAGATTATCCCCAAGCTGTCAGCTGTAAGATCTTAAAGTATTTCTATTTTGTCAAGGTAGTCGGTGGTTATAATGGGGCAATAAGGGTAGAAAGGACGGTAGTGTTTCTCAGTGGGTTCAATTATACCATGAGACCTGAACTACATGATTAATACCTGTGCTATTTTTAACTTTAATAATCAGGAAATTTAACATTCAATTAATATTTTTAAAAAATTATTATATGACAAAAGCAGGGGTTCAATAATTTCTTTGACTTAATGATAATTGTATCCTTCAAAAAATGTGTAGAGACCATTGAGAATAATTTGCATCCTGGACATGATCTCATGAATAAGGAGGAACTAGTTGATGGAAAAGAAATGACGAGAACTTTAAAGGGAAGCAGACAGGTAATTTTAGAGTTTTCATAGATTATCATAGATTTAAGAAATCTATGGAAATTATAGATTTAAAAGGAAAAAAAGCACTTGTTTATTCATTTTTTTTCGGTTGTGTCTGAGTCTTTGTGACCCCAATTGTGGTTTTCTTGGTAAAGGTACTGGAGTAATTTGCCAATTCCTTCTCCAGGTCATTTTACAGATGAGGAAACTGACTCAAACAGGATTAAATAACTTGCCCAAGGTCACACAGATAATTAAGATCTGAGGTCAGATTTGAAAGAAACACAGGAAGATGAGCCTTTTTCACTCCATTCCAGACCCCAGAACTCAATCCACTGTGCCACCTAGCTGCTCTGGAAGAGATTGCAGGGACTATCTAGTTGGGCCTCTAATTTTACAGAGGATGAAACTGAGTCCCAGAGAGTTACTTGTCTAAGGTCAAAAAGGGAGTAGAGCAAAATTTGAGCTGTGGACATGTGGGTGGCATAGTGGATAGAATGCTAGTCTCTGTGTCAAGAAGCTCAGGATTTTAATCCTATCTCAGATGCTTTCTGGCTGTTTGACCCCAGGTAAGTCAGTCACTTATCTCCTTCCATCCTCAGTTTCTTTATGTATAAAGTGGTGATAATAATAGCATCTACCTTATAAGATTCTTGCTAGGAACCAATGAGCTGAGTTATCTGTAATTTGGAAGCCCTAAAGCCCTGTTGTTAATTATCATTCCACCATGCTGTTAGTGAATCAGGTATCACATGCATCCTGGATCTGAGCAGAGTACAACCTGAAGGCTGAGAGGAAGGATAGGTAATATCTCATGGCACGAACCAAAAGTTTAATAGAACAAAGAAGCTGTAATATTGAAAACAGAAGGAAGCACAACTTTGATGAAGAAGGAAAAAAAGGAGAACTTGTATCAAAAATAACAAAGTGGATCTATAGAGAACTTACTGACCATTGTAGATTTTTAAAAGGCAAAAAGCAGTTGAAACAAGGGCAGATAACAGAATGAGCACAAAATTTCAAAAATGAGAGAAATGAGGAAACACAAGAGTAGTGAAAAGAATTGTATTAGTTATATTGACTAAAAGAGGTTCTTCAGGAAACCTGAACCTTCATTTTTCATTTCAGGACTGCTGGCAGTGGCTGCTCAGTTTTTTCCTCTCCACCACTGCATTGTTTCTTTTCTTCTCTTGAGGCCTTTCCACTTCTCAAAGTATGCTGAATGGACTGCCAAGGAAAATGACTAGAGTCAGAAGGAAGAATGGAAAGGAGAAGGAGTTTTTAGCCCTTCCTCCATAAGAGTCAGTGGCAAGTACTATGTAAGGATACACAGCCTGCATCCTGAATCAGGGAAAAGGTGAATGGAATTCTTTGCTTTAGCAATGATGGCTGGGAGAGGAGGGGATGCAAAGAAGAGGAAGGAAAAAGGAATAATAACGAACATGTCATGTAACTGAACAGGAAGAGAAAAAAGGTTTCAGGATCAGGCAGAGATAGAGAGCTGGACTGCTGTTTTGTCTCAGGCTAAATATAAATAGCCATTATTAAATGAATTGCAAATCTGTAGGTGTAGAAGAGAGCCCAATCCAAGTCGTTGAATAGATTAGCTCTGGCCTCATAGGCCTCAGGCTTTCCTAGTTGGTGTCAGAAATTGTTTACAGGTATGGCCCATCTGATGAAAAGGGGTGGTGGCAAAAAATGATATTCATATTGAGGTCAAATTCCCTATTTCTTCATTAAACGTGGTCACTTTCCTGCTGGGTCTCCTGAAGGAGGCAGCAAGTGGTTGGGCATCTTCCATCTGCCACAGGGGACTTCCTCCTGCTCAGGGAGTCTGCTCATTCCTGCTTCTTCCTCGTTGCCAGCCATTTTGAGTGAGAAGAGGGACTTCTATCCCCTGTACTTCCCACTCTATTCACTATGATCCTTGCCTCCCATCTCATGCTGCACTTGCCTTCAACTAGATTTTGGACTTTGTTGGGAAGAGTGACACCTTCCACTCAATGAACATTCCCACACTCTGTCATACCCTTTATACCCGTGTGATTCCAACCCCTGTGGGTCATCTTCCAAAGCCCATTCCCCACCCCCATCACCCAATTCCTTATTCCAATGTCCCTCAACTTGCCCACACCAAGTTTCAACTAAACACCACCCAGCTCTTCCTCTGTGCCCTCTAGAATGACTGTTCCATAGGAAACAAACTTCCCTTCATTTTAAATCTTTTCCTCTCCCAGTCCCTCCATCTATTAGCTATTACTGAAATCTGGGTCCTACCAATAACACAACTCCCCTGGCCAACCTTTCTCCTACTTGTGGCATCTTCATCCGTTCTCCTCAGTCAATTGGTTGAAGCTGAGGAGTTGGAATAGTTCTTGCTACCCATATTTCCTCTAACCTTCATCACTCAATAACCTTTCTTCCTTTGAGGTTTATGCTATCTATGTCTAGAACCAAATTAAAATTTTTATAGCTGTTGTCTAGAGACCTCAGGTCACTCACCTTCCTTAGTCAGTGTGTTTGGTGTACGGCTTCAATTTTTCTCTCCTCTCCGCCCCTTGTCCTCATACTAAGAGATTTTAACATACATACTGATACTGACCCTCACCCAAAGTTTTTAACCACTCAGGTTCTCTGGAATCCACTCACTTAAACCACTCATTTCCCAGGAGCTATTCCTCCACCCAACCTCAGCCATATATGAAATAGTCATACTCTTGATCTTCCCAGCATGCACAAATGTACCACCTCCATTTTCAAGAATTTTAAAATTCCCTTATCCAATCAAAATTTGATGCCTTTTCACTTCCTCCTCTGTCTTCCTTTGCAAAATCCTACTCTTAATCTACACCATGGCCTCCAATCTCTTGGCCCCTCACAATTCTCTCTTGCCCTTATCTCTTGCACTAGCCCTCCTTTTTTAACCCATCTTGACCCCTTGATGAACCATTCAACATTACACTTTCTTTATCACTTGAATACCTAGTCTCCTTATCATAGTTTTTGTTCTTGCCAAACCTTAGCCTAGCATCACATGAGCCACCCTACTGCACTTCGCCTTTACACCTACACATATTCTGATGGCTTCATTCCTTCACTGATGCTGCTTAATGAGGGTGGAGAAAATAATGCAACCATTCTAACTGAGTACACCACAGAACCTCAACTGTACAACCTCAACTGGGTCTTCACTGCTGCCAGGCAATCCTGCTATACTTCCCTTAAGAATTTACTATCACAGTCTCTACAATGGCTCTTCCAAACCTGTTCTCCTTTCCTCAAATCTCTCATATTTCCCCTTCCTCCAACCTCTCAGTTGAGATTTTTGCCTCATATTTTACAGAAAAAAAATAAAGGCCATTTAATGTGAGCTCCCTCTTTTCATCTTTTTCTCATCTCCTATCACACATTTTTTCACTATTTCCTCATTTTTTTCCATCTCACATGAAGAATTTGCCTTACAGAAGTAAGGTTAACCAAAATTAACCTCTCTACCTTTTCAAGTAACCCCATCCCATCTCAACTCCTCCAACAGGTTACTTTTTCTATTATTTTCACAATATCACTTATTTTCAGTCTCGCCCTGTTGCCTACAAACAGGTCCTTGTCGAATCCTTCTTTAAAAGACTCTCACATGATCCTTTCATTACCACTATTGTTTTATATCTCTTCTGTCCTTTCTAGCTAAACTCCTGGGGAAAAAAAAAAAAAAAACCATTTCACTCTTAACCCCTTACAATCCAGTTTCTGATCTTATCACTTCACTGCATCTACTTTCTCAAATCCGATGACCTTTTCTCTATTCTAATTATCCTTTACCTCCTTGTAGACTTTGATACTGTGGCTCACCCTTTCCTCCTTGACAATCTCTTTTCCCTAGGTTTTGAGGCACTACTCTCTCCTGTTTCTACTCCAACGTATTTGACTGCTCCTTCTTAGTCTCCTTTGCTGGCTCTTCATTCACACCATGCCCTCTAATTGTATGTGTCCTTCAGGGTTCTTTCCTGAGCCCTTTTCTCATCTCTTTCTACATTACATCAATAGGTGATCTTATCCACTCCTGTGGGTTTAACTACCATCTCTATGCTGATAAGTCTCAATCTACCTATCCTGCCCCAAACTCTCTACTGACTTCCAATCTCATATCCCCAACTGCCTTTCAGATATCTCAAATTGGCTATACAGTGGATACCCAATAAGTGGATCTTAAACAAAACATGTCCAAAACAGACCTCATTATCTTTTCCCCTAAGCCTTTTACCTTCCTGTCTTTCCTATTACTGTAGAAGGTAATGCCATTCTTTCAGTCCTTCAGTCTCACAACCTAGAAGTCATCCTCAACTTTTTAATTTCTCTTGCCCCATCTATCCATTGTATTGCTCTGCAACATTTCTTCAATATGTCCTCTTCTCCACTTTGACACTCTAGTACATGCCCTCATCATCTTATGCCTGGGGTATCACAATAGCCTGCAGATAGTTCTGCCTTACTCAAGTATCTCTTCATTTCCAAATGCCCCTGAGATCAAATACACATGCTTTGTTTGACATTCAAAGCCCTTCATAAGCTAGCCCCATACCTTTCCTGTTCTTTTACATAACTTGCTCTCCCCCACATACTCTCCACTCCAATGGCACTGGCCTTCTAGCTATTCCATGGACAAGAAACTCCATCTCTCACCTCCAGACATTTTCTCTGATTGTCAACCCTGTCTGTAATGTTCTCCCTCCTCAAAACTTGCCATTGACTTTCCTGACTTCCTTGAACTCTTCCCTTAAATTTTAACCATTGGTAACTTCCTTACCAAATAAAATCCCCTCTTTTACAGGAAACCTATCCCACTCCTCTTAATTTCAGTGCCTTTCTTCTGTTCATTAGTTTCTATAAATCCTGTATATAGCTTGCCTTGTATATATTCATTGGCATGTTGTTTCTCCCATAGATTTTAAGTTCCATCAAGGTAGGGACTGTCTTTTGCCTCTTTTTGTGTGTTCAGAACATAGCACTGTGACTGGCACATAATTGGCCCTTAAATGTTTGACTGACAGATTGAACTTATTAGCTATGTTTAATGACTAGTCAGAAGCATTGGGTATTTTTGCAGGGGTAGAGACTAATACACCTGATGGAAAGCTAAAACAAACTGTATTATAATTCCCCCAGAGAATTTCTAGGTGAGGAAATGAATCATAGAGAGACCACAGACAATATTCTTGATATTGATAGGCTTCCAAAGATCGAACCTGAGTCCAGTTCAGTCCAGATATCTTGCTCTTAATGATATATTACGCAAGGAAAAATTGTAATTGATTAATAAATTATAGGATTATTTAAAGAGGACAAATTTGGTAAATCTATTTTTGATAAATATACTGTGATATTTAACAAATTAATTGAAATAATCCTCAGTTAACATGCTTCTTTAATGTTTTGTTTTGTTTGTTTCTCGAAGATGACCCTGGTCTCACAAAGGTGACTGAAGTGAATCACAAGCTTTAGTGGGTCCTACTAAGAT
The DNA here is from genome assembly GCA_028646595.1 of Phalanger gymnotis. Taxonomy (NCBI): domain Eukaryota; kingdom Metazoa; phylum Chordata; class Mammalia; order Diprotodontia; family Phalangeridae; genus Phalanger; species Phalanger gymnotis. Next base: position 8,334 of record JAQQSZ010015276.1, read on the forward strand.
AGAAAAGCTTTTAGTATGGCTTTTAGTGTACCTCTGCACAGAGAAAGTAAACACCAGATTGGTTACAAGGTGAAGAAATTTAAAGTCATAACAATGCACAAAGACCACCAATTTATTGCCTTCAGTGGACAGTTTTTATACCACTAAAGTCACATATCCTTTCTCTATTCTAATATTGATGAAATCAATAGAATTTGTCTTTTCAGGATTTACCCATAATATCTTTAGCTCTGAAACATTGCTCTTGAAGATCAAGTTATAAATATATATTTTAGTCATACCACCATGACAAAAATCAAATTGTTATGTACTGCTGCTTGCACATTAGAGTTTCTATAAATACATGTTCCATGTGAACAATACACTTGATCTATTCTTCAGTTGGGGAAGTGAGACTGAAAGAAAATATTAGTAATTTCTAAGTTATTAACCATTAAAAATCTCAGTAGTTCTCTATCTCAGTACCTGAAGCATACTAAATACTACCACAACAGGACTAGTAAGGCATGATTTTAATGAAACAAATTAAAATTACTGCTAAGTGAGATTAAAAATATCAGCTCTATGGGATTATTGCCCTGAGCTTCCTTCTATTAGGAAGACAAATTTAACATCATTCAACTTAGAACATGAGGGTTCAAAATCTGGAATCAAAGTAGTGTCTAAGAGCAAAGAGTAAAATTATTCTTTAGGGGTTTTTCTGTAGATGTATAATTATATGTGTGTATGTATGTATATATGTATATAATATATGTACATATGTATATAAATACAAGGAATTTTGTTTTTAGTATAGTGGAAGGAGCAATGGGAGTATGCAGGGAATAGAAATTTGACACCTGAATGTGTTACTTTCCATTTTTCTCTGATGATTCATATCAATTATTGACTATAGTCCAATGTTCCAATGAATATGTGATCTCATTGATAAGGTTTTCAGACAATCTTTCTGTGTACGTTCATCGTGAATGACTCTTATTCATATGTGCCATGAGTTTTCCATAGGGGATTCACCCAGCAAACTAAAGTATGGACTTTCTTTTCATTTTCTTTATGTTGGACACCAATGTAACATTCCATTGGTTATCTTTCATATCTACAATGTCATCACCCCAACGTTTGGGTCATACATTTCTCTGATTTCATCGTTTTAAATGTTTTGACATAATTTCTTGTTTGTAATGTGTTAGAGGTTTATACAGCTTATCTAATTAATATAAATAAAAATGAAGTCCTTTTTGTTTCCTTTCCTTCCTTCCTTTCTCTTTCTCCTCTTCCTTCCTCCTCTTACCCCTCCATGTACCTAGTATATTATCATAAGGGTAGAAAAAACTAGTGAAAATGTTTTAATGAAGGTTTTTTTTCTAGGCAATACTACATGTAAGTCATGTCAGATAGAAGAATGCATACTCTTTTCTAAAAAAAGTTGCAGGAAAGATGATTTTGTTATATGCTTTTATACAACCTGTATATGACATATATATATATATATACATACATATATATATATAAAATATGTATACGTAATATATATGTGTGTGTCTATATAGGTATATGCGTGTATGCATACATACATGTATGTATGTATATATATGTATATATGAAGTATTCTTTCAAACTCAAAAGTTTTCTTAAACAAAATGTAGGTGAATTGATTTTTTTAAAGAGTTAATATGCATTGCCTCAAAACCACATATGACAAATTAATTTCCCACATCAATTGTATAGTCCCTTCCCATGCCTAGAACATAGCTTTCACATCAATCCTCATACTATGGGTCTTCAACAAATATCAGTGTTTGGCAGTTTTCAGACAAAGAAATCAAAGCTATTTGTAGTCATATTAAAAAAATGCTCTAAATAACTTCTAATCAGAGAAATGCAAATTAAAACAAGTCACACCTGTCAGAGTGGCTATTAAGACAAAAAACAAAATTGGGGGATGTGGAAAACCTGGGAAATTAATGCACTCTTCACGGATTTGTGAAGTGATCCAACCATTCTGGAGTGCAATTTGGAGCTATGACTAAAGGTTTATAAAACTGTGCACACCCTTTGATGCAGCAATACCACTGCTAGATCTACATCTCAAAGAAATCCAAAAAAAGGGAAAAGGACATATTTGTATAAAAAATGTTTATAGCAGCTCTTTTTGTGGTAGCTGAGAATTGGAAATCAATGGGATATCCAGCAATTGGGGAATGGTTAAACAAGCTGTGATATATGATTGTAATGAATATTATTGTGCTATAAGAAATGATAAGCAAGATGATTTCAGAAAAATCTGGAAAGACAGGAAGTGATGCACAGTGAAGTGAACAGAACCAGGAAAACGTTGTACATGGTAAATGCAATATTGTTTGATAAAGAGCTGTTAATAACTTAGCTATTCTCAGCAATATGCTGATTCAAGACAATTCCAAAGGACTAATGAAGCCCACTATCCACCTCCAGAGAAATAGCTGATATTCATTGAATACAGATTGAAGTATGCTATTAATGAAAAGAAATGTTAGAGAAGGTGGCCTTGCCATACCACATATTAAACTGTACTATAGAGCAGCAGTCATCAAAACTACCTGGTACTGGCTAAGAAACAGAGTTGTAGATCAGTGGAATAGTATAGGTACACAAGAGAGAGAAGTCAATGACTATAGCAATATACTCTTTGATAAACCCAAAGAGGCTAGCTTCTGGGCTAAGAATTCACTGTTTCACAAAAATTGCTGGGAAAATTGGAAATGGTAGGGCAGAAACTGGGCATAGACCAATATCTTACACCATACACCAAAATAAAGTCAAAATGGGTTCATGATTTAGGAATAAAGGCTGGAAGTATAAGCAATTTGGGAGAGCAAGGAATAGTTTACCTATCAGATTTATGGAAAAGAAAAGAATTCATGACCCCACAAGAGATAGAGAGCATTATAAAATGCAAAATGGATAATTTTGATTATGTTAAATTGAAATGTTTTTGTACAAA
>JAQQSZ010015277.1:0-11315 GCA_028646595.1 Phalanger gymnotis
GCTGTAGTTCTGTAGCTGCCCCACTTCCGCTGCCCCCGAGGCAGTGGCTGAACCACAAACTCCCTGTCCCCAGCAGTTTTTCCCACTAACCTTCTCTGTTGTCTTTGATGTTTTCAGGTTGAGAAGTCTGGTAACTGCCACAGCTCACTGATTCAGGATGGTAAGGCACACTCTGCCCGGCTCCTGGTCTGGTTGGTCCAGCTTCCCACACTGGGCTCTGCTCTGCTTGGCTTCACTCCCAGCGCCGTGTGGGATAGACCTTACCCAGAGACCATCCAGGCTCTCCTGCACTGGAGCCCTGCTTCCCTCTGATGTTTTGTGGGTTCTGCAGTTCTAGAATTGGTTCAGACCTATTTTTATAGGTTTTTAGAGGGACTTAGTGGGGAGCTCATGCTAGTCCCTGCTTTTCAGCCACAATCTTGGCTTCGCCCCTCTCATTTTTTTAATGTTCTTTTTCATGTTTAGCTTTTTCCTGGCTTTACAGTGAATTTCTGCTTTTGGGGCTCAGGGCTCTCTATCCCAGGTTTGTTGTTCTGGGGACTGTGAGTCTAGTTACTGGCTTTGTGCATTACAGCCTTCAGTTTCCTGAGGTGTGGGGGATAGGTCTGGCTGCCTGAAGTCTCCTCTTCCTCTGAGGCTGTTCTTCAGCACTGTTGCTCTTCAGAAATGGTCTTATCTCTTTATGGTGTGTGCTGTTGTCTGCCACTTACCCTGGATTTGCAAAGGTACATCTGGGCTCCTGGTGTTGACCCCTGCCGGCTCTGCCACTCTGGGACTCAGGAACTTCGACTACTGGGCCACTGAAGCCCCACCTCTGTCTCCTCTATTCCAGCATTTTTTTCCAAGGAATTCTCTGCCTTGGGGCAGGGGAGGGATTAGAGCCATTTACCTGGCCATTATGTCTTTTAGAAGTTCAAGATGACGCGTTTATAACCTTTGGGCTGCAAGCCTCAGGAGTTGATGTCTCACAACTGATGGTGTTGTGTTACTGCCTCTCATCACTTCTACAGACCCCCATCCTGCTTTGGAAGGTCTGGGGATCTCTGCTGGTTTTGGGGGCCCAGGTTTCTCCCAGCATGGGTTGCTGGTTAGTTTTCACAGTTGCTTCCATTTTGGTGCTGATTGGTGCAGCTCAGCACACTGAGCACTCTCCCAGCCTACAGATGTGTCTCATCATCCTTTTGGCTTTGAAATTTGCTGTCTTGTCTCCTCCTAATCCCATTTTAATCTGGTTCAAGTCATATTCAGAATTCATCAGGCCACATGCATACAATAAGGTTAGAACCTCTATGTTTTTTTTTCTATTTTCAAGGAGCTTATTTCTATTTTTTTCATTCTTTTCGTTTTATTGTATAATTTCTTTTCTCTTAAAGTCATTAGCTTCCATTTGCTCCATTATAATTTTTAAGTAATTATTTTCTACAGTGAGCTTTTGTAGCTCCTTTTCCATTTGGCCAATTCTGCTTTTTAAGGCATTCTTCTTCTCATTGGCTTTTAGGATCTCTTTTGCCACTTGGATTTAACTATTTTTAAGTGTTACTTTCTTCAGTATTTCTTGTGGTCTCTTTTAGCAAACTGTTCCATCACTCTCATTTTCTTCCCAACCTGTTCTCTGCTTTTCTTACTTGATTTTCCCAATTATTTTGAGCCCTTCCATGGCCTGAGACCAATTCATATTTTTGGGATGCTTTGAATGTAGAAGTTTTGGCTTTATTGTCTTCTGGTTATTTGATCTTCTTTGTCACCAAAGTAAGATTCTATAGTTTTGAGTTTCCTTATACTGTTTGCTCATCTTCCCAGCCAAATAATTGAATTTTTAACTCTTTGTTAAGGTAGGACCCAGCTTCCAGTGTGTATGGTGTCCTGTACCAAACCTCAGGGGTTTTGTGTAGCTGTTTTCAGAGCTACTTCTAGGGCCCTTTAAATTTTCAGTTATTCTGAGGTGATATGATCAAAAGAGAGGAGTTTCCTCCATTCCTTGCCTGTTCTCCAGTCTGTGAGTGACCATAAGGACTTTTCTGCCTTAGAACTGTGAGGAAGATTCCGTTTCCACTGTCTCCACATGTTCTGCCACACCAGAGCTCCTCCTCACCCCAGAACTACCACTCAGGACTGTGACCCAGATCAAAGCACAACAAAGGAAGAGGATTTTGTCTTAGCACCAGCAAAAAGATGTCTGCAATCATCATCTGATCAGCCACTCTATCCCTTCACTGTCTGTGGGCTGCTTGCTCTGGAAGCTGCTTGCTGCCATTGCTGCTGCTGCTGCTGCTACTTGTTCTGCCCCAGGGCTGGGGCTGCAACCTGCTCCTCTCTCATTCAGGTACAAAGATAACTTTCCCAGTGACTTTCTACGTTTTCTTTGGAATTTATGGATTGTGAACTCTAGAAACCACCAGAACTGCCACTGATTCAGGTCCCTGATACTTGCTCCAGCCCTGTCTGTGCCAGTGTTGCCCATGCACTGCACTCTTATCTCAGACTGGTGTAACAGACTTTTCTGTTGACCTTCCAGGTTGTCTTGGTCTGGAAATTTGTTTCTTTCTCTCATTTTAATGGTTCTGCTGCTCTAGAATTTCTTTAGGGTCAGTTTACAGGTATTTGGAGGGGATTGGGGAGAGCTCAGGCAAGTCCCTGCTTTTACTCCACCATTTTGGTTCCCCCTCCAGGATCTTACATTCTAATTGGGAGGAAACCAACAAATAACAGAACGAACACAAAGTAGTCAAATACATTCATGATAGTTTAGAGGTAGCACACTAAGCAGTTAGAGATTATGCAGATTACAAAAGACTTTACATAGAACATGATGCTTCAACAAAAATTGAAAGTCTTCATCTAGAGCATAGGGATCTGTTCTTTGGCCATAAGCAATTAAAATCTTTGAAAGATTTAGGATCTCCTTTTCCAATTCACCAATTTTCCTTTTTAAGGCATTCTTCTCATTGTCTTTTTGGACCTCTTTTACCATTTGGATTTGGCTATTTTTTAAGTGTTCAGTATTTCTTCAGTAGCTGTTAACTTGCTTTTCATGATTTTCTTCCATAACTCTCATTTCTCTTCACAGTTTGACCTCTACTTCTCTTACTTGATTTTCCTAATCCTTTCTGAGACCTCAGGGAGGGAAACGGGGGAGGGAGGTGGGGAAAATTTAAAACCTATAGAAGTGAATGTTGAAAACTAAAAATAAAAACAATAGTTTATAAAAAATAAAAGTACATTGGAGTCAGACTGTGTAAAGGGATGTAAATGCCAAACTGAGGGATCTATATTTCATCATAAAAGTAATAGACAGTTACTTAAGATTCATGAGGATAGGAGTGTTGAGGAAGATTTATACTAGAGGAAGTTTATTCGGCAGTTGTGCAAGAGATAGATTTGTGTCTAAATCAAAGAAGGCTACTTCAAAAATTTTTATTATATTTGGAAACATATATACATATATATGTTTCCAAATATATACATATATTGGAATGTTCTATATTGGGAAATTCTGGGCCTCCGTGGAGTTAGGTTCAGAAACACAGAATCTCAGAGTTTGATAGGTCTTCAGAAGTAAACTAGACCATCTTGTCTTTTAATAGGAATCCTCTGTTTAATAATTTTGTAAACATGAATTTCTTCTTCTCCCCTATATTGACTACACATCTCCTTCTCTGTAATTTTTATCTATTGCTCACATTTTTGTCCTTTAGGACCAAATTTAACATGCTTAAGCTACCCTTTTTGAGACTGGCTTTCCCTATGTAAAGGAGACTAGAAGTAAAATGGTCATTCACAGCCACAAACTACTCTTGATCACTATGGGAGCTTTGACACCCATTGTTTCTTAATTGGTCCAGTTTGAGCTTCCTTATACAACCTGATGCTGCTTCTTCCTTACCCTAATCACCTATTTCTACATTCTGCTACCAATGGCTCACCGTATTGGTGTAAGACTTAATGAGGTTATCAGATGTGTTTAGCCTGGAACACCTCAGAACTCCTAAGCTCGAGTGATATGTACGAATATATACATGTCTATATAGTGTAATTTTATTAAGCACCTACTATGTACCAAGCTGTCTTCTAAGCTCTGAGAGAGCAATTTCAGTCCCTTCCTTCAAAGAGTATATAATTGAATGTGGGTAGACAAGGAGCAAAAGGAAAATGAAAAGGAGGGAGAATGAGAGGGCAACTGGAACACATATAATGGGTTTCCCCTTATTGGAAATCTTTTAAAAGAGATTAGAAGACTACTTCTCCAGTACAAAATCATTGACCCACTGCATCCAAGTGTTTCCACACTCCAAATATTTCTGTGGCTGAGACCAGTACTTCCTGCTACTTTCTCTTTCATACCTGCACCTTCACATTCACTTTTTTCTGTCTATCCAGAAGCTCTACCCTTGTTGCAGCTGGCTCACACATTGGCACAATGAATAGAACAACAGGTTAGGAGACGGGAATCCCTCAGTTCAAATATGGCTTCAGATAATTAATAACTGCATGACACTGATCAATTGATTTGATCTTTGTTCAGTTTCTTCATAATAGGAGTTATATAAATGTTGATGATGGCAGATAGATTAATGAAACCTCTAAAGGCATATGATACACTGACCTTTTAAGGGACTAAGAAAGAAGTTTATCTACTTTCTTGTCTAAAGCTAAACAAACAACAACAATCAATTAAACAACATGTCAGTCTTACATGAGATTTTGTAGCTCACAAAGAATGCCTTTTTGACTTAGTTGAGTTGTTTCTATACTGAATGAGGATGCCAAATGGAGTAACCTATTTTATACCTTTTTTAACTGCAAAGTTTTGTATATTTAATTATTTATTAGTAAATTTACTTTTACTTAATTTCATAATCTACAAGTGTTTCATTGTAGTCTCAGTTTATGGATTGGTTTGTCTCAGGCCTTGACCAGAATATTTGGCATATCTGGGAGCAAGATGGGGAAACATAATGAATTTTATTTCCTCCTGTATGTTATAATGGTGCTTCTTTGGGATTGTGGTTTGAACTAGATGGTTCCTGGGATATCTCTTAATTCTCGATTCAATGAATCTCTGCACATGATAAGGAGCAATATGTTAGGGATGTGAGATAAGATCCAAAAATCCATTTGAGCATAGAACATTCTCTTTTTGAAAACTTTAAATACTTATTTTATTCTGTACCTGATGGCTTTGTTATCCAAGTTATTATCACAGTGAAATATTACATCTTTAGTTGAATTTTCCTCTTTATTGTCGATGGATTGGATTAATTTGAATAATGAAATTGCTTTAAAAATATCAGTTTGTTGTCCCTGTTATCCCACAATATGCCTAGCAGTTTTGAATCAGATTGCAATTTTAGTGAATTCATGGTTTGTATATACATATATATATATATATACATATATATATGATAAAATCATTCATTATTGGATATAGCAAATCCTTTTTCATGTGATTCAGTTTTTGATGCATAAATTGTATAACGTTTATAAATTAAATGAATTATGAGTCCTTCTATCTACACTTAGCATACTTTTAAATAAGAACAAAATGAATCTCATCTAGTTGCTAATGAGGTAATTTATGTGTTCCTATCATTGAATATTCAATGATGTCAACATCTTCTCTCATTTGTAAAGTCTGAAAAATATCTATACACCCTAGGAAAGGATGGAAAATTATAACCACTGTTCATTATGGTCTACAGCAAGCACTGCACTTCACTAAGTGATTTAACATGCCACAAGATACATTCTGGTGTGCCATGGAGAGCTAAGTTATTTGGAATGAAATAAAATGACCTAATGAAATGGTCATAAAATGTTGCATCTTGCAGCCTCTCTCATTTATGTTTTATTCTAGTAGGCTGACTTTCTTGACTGCCCGTACTTCTAGCTCTGATTGTGGATGTTGAATTTTTGAGCTTTCATAGGCTCACATTACTAAGAAAGGATCAGAAAAGGTTACATGAATAAATTATTCTTATATAATATATGTATATACATTGGTATTTATGTATGTAAAAATTTTGCATGCATATTTTTGTGCATAGATCTTTGTAATTAATTCAACACAACATAAAAAAAAACTTTTACTGCACATGTATACATCACAAGATCAAGAACTGTATGCCTGCATGTTTGTCATGATCAGAAGTGGGTCTCTGGGAATGCATGGTTGATTTTTGTTGTATTCAATTGCTAGAAGCCCCTGATTTATTTAGGGTTTGAAGAAGAAGAACAGACTTCAAGGGGCAGAGCCAAGATGTCAGTGTAGAGAAAGCACTCAGTGAGACACTCCTGACATTATCCTCCAAATAACTTGAACACCTCAAATTTTATTCTGTAGTGACAGAACTAAGAAAAGGTCATAATGAAATATTGTGGCAGCCCAAGCCCAAGACAATTTGGGAGGTTGAAAAGAGAGATCTGGGATACAGGGTGGAGGCTGTCCTGGAACCCACATGGGTTAAACACCAGTGCCGAGAGTAGTTCGTAGCAACAGAAGAAGTAGTAGCTTCAAGAGCCTCTAAGCCACAGATGGTAAAGATACCTGGCACTGGTCAGAAAGAGATTGCAAGTGACCCCTATGCTAGCACTGGACAAAGAAACAGACATCATTTGGCAACTCCATCATTGTACCCACTTATGGGTCGTAGTTCGAGAGCAGAGAGGAACACTTTCAGTAAAGAGGGAGCAGAAACTCTGTGCAGCACTTTTGGTCACAAGGGATCAAGAACCCTAAGAACAATGCATTTGATTGCAATCCTAAGGAATCCAGGTGTCTTCCTATGTAAGAACCAGAATGCAAACCATGAGAGCAGTGACCACATGTGTACCCAGAACACACTACCATAGAGCTCTAGAACTAAATTTGGAAATATCAGTGCTAAAATGACTGCAGCATGAGACCATTCCCCTCTTCATCCATTCCAAGAACAGAGTCCAACCTTAATGTAAAGTTTAAAATTTAAAAATAAAACATAGAAAAATGAACAAGTAATAGAAAATAATCTGACCATAAAAAACATTATGGTGATAGGGAAGATCAAAACAAAAATCCAGAAGAAAGCAATGAAGTGAAAACAGCTACAAGCAAAACCTCAAAAAAAAATGTGAATTAGGCAAAACTAACAGGAATATCTGGAAGAGTTTTGAAAATGATTTTCAAAATAAAAATTTGGTAGAGGAGAACTTAGGTAAAGACATGAGATCAAAAGGAAAACAATATGAGTAAACATTTAATATCTTAGTAAATAGAAAAGGGCATAAAATACTGAATAACTTAAAAAGCAATAGTTGTACAAATGGAAAAAGAGGTACAAAAACTAATGGAAGAAATTAATTCCATAAAATTTAGAAATGGCTCAGTGGAAGCTAATGACTTCATGAGACATCAGGAAACAATAAAATAAATCAAAAGAATGAAAAAATAGAAGAAAATGTGAACTATCTCCTCTGAATAACAATTGATCTGGAAAATAGATTAAGGAGATATAATCTAAGAATTATTGGATAACCTGAAACTCACGATCAAAGAAGATCCTAAACATCATATTTCAAAGAAATTATCAGAGAAACCTGTGCAATATACTAGAAACAAAAGATAAAATAGAAATTGAAGGAATCTGTCAATAAAAGGCTAAAAGAGATCCCAAACTGAAAACCTGCAGGGATTTTATAGGTAAATTTAAGAGCTCTCAGGTCAAAGAGAATACAATTCAACCAGTCAAAAAGAAGTCATTCAAATAGCATGGTGACACAGTCAAGATCACACAGAATTTAGTAGCTACCACATTAACAGAGCAGAAGTCTAGTGATATGATATTGTGGCAGTGAAAAGAACTTAAAATTACAATAACTTATCCAACAAAAGTAAATGTAACTATTCATGGGAAAAATGGATATTTGATGACATGGAAAATTTTTAAGCATTCCTGACAAAAACAAGGGATCTAAATAGGACATGAGACTTTCAAACATAAGACTCAAGAGAAGCATATAAAGGTAAACATGAAAATGAAATCACGAGAAAATCAGTTAAACTGGTTAACTTTCCAAATGGAAAAACAATGCATGTAACATGAATTTTATTATTATTAGAGTAGTTAAAATGACTCTCCATTAGAAAGGGGAAAAGGGATTCTGTTGATCATGTTGAGATGATATAAAAAATAGATAGGTGAAAAAGAGGCAAATGCTGGGGGAAGGGGGAGAGGGGGAGAATGTGGATAACTATCTCACATAAGAGACACATAAAGAAGAGCTTTTAAAACAGTGTGGTGTTAATGCGATTAAAGATTTTCCTCAACCATTAATCCCATTAACAGGTCAAAAGTGGACCTAGTTAAGGAAAGTTAGATTAGGAGAGACATGTTTGTAGGAGGGCCCACACCCTTTTGCTAATTAGATCACAAGGGTTATTAAGCCCTCCTGCTCTAAAATGGTATATATACTCTAAGGGTAGCCTTAAGCTCACTCTCAGAACTGCTAGGGCAACAGGGAAGAGGACACAAGCAAGCATACAGTTAGGATTTGTGAATGTTTGAGGGAAGGCCCCAGCACAGCAGAAGGTTATGGGATGTCTTTGCTCCCTGCTGTGATATTGTGTTTTACATTCCTTGCTGTTATGATAAAGTGGGCTTACTGGTTTAGGGAAATAATACTGCTATGCTGAATTGTAGTTACTGGTTTTGGAATGTCATCCTCTGGTATCTGAATAAATGGTTTACTTCTTCTGCCTTCTCTATGGAGAGTCTTTTATATTCTGTGATACAAAACCATATTCATGATCAATCATGAATATTGATCAAAATCAATATTGTGACACTTGCCTTACTGACTCATTTGGCAAAGAGGATAGAATCTCAGCATATAAAATCTCTATTTAGAGGTAGAAGGGCTTTAGAGGAAGAGATGAACACTCCAGGACAAGAATATTCATCTTATTCCTCCCTAGCAAGGAAATGAACTAAAGGTGCTGGACTTTGTGAAAGCTGGGAACCAAAGCTACAGAGGAGAGAACCTAGAGATTTGCAAAGAAGTTTACAAGAAATTAAAGTCAAACCAGGGAGAGAATTTCAAGCAACACTGTCTAGAAGAGGTTGGATTCTATTATCAGCTTATCATCTGATATGTGAAAGTAGGTACAAATTGTTGAAAGAGAAGATTCTGATGGAAAGAGAATTAATTAGCCTAAAGGAGAATATAATTTGCCACAGGAAAATGGGGAATCTTAGGTGGGAGAAAAACAGATTATTGTTCAAGAATCTATGGAGTTGAATGAGGATTTTGCTGTCAATGTGGCTAGAAAAAACAGGAAGTCAAGGAGGTCAAAAGTGCATCTATTTTACATGTTACTATTTTACATGATGCTCCTCATACAGAGAATGACATAGTGTCACATGGAGCTCAGGCAGATACACACCCCATATTATGAAAGAAAAAAGAAACCCAGGGAGATAATCCAGTTGTCAGAGAAATTTTATAAGATTTCACTCAGCAGGAGGTTACAGATATCTTAGGTCAGTTTATACAAAGAATGGGAGAATTCTAGATACCTTGGATGGTGAGAGTCAGTGATGAAGGGGCAGCAGGAGTATCATTAGATAATGTGTACTCTTTGAAATTCATAAGCATTAGTCAGAATCCTTTTGTGCAGACAGCTTTCAGGGATTATCATCTACAAGGGGGTAACAACAATGCAACCAATGTGTCAGCTTTAGCAGGATTGGGATGCAACAGAGAGTATCCAGTGGATTCTATGTGGCCCAGGATGGATAGATCCTGGTATTCACTTAGGAATTATGTGAGAAAGTTGAAGGAGGAAGTCATAAAGACAGCAATCATGACTGGAAATGATGGGGTTTATTATGATACTCCCTTTGAGGTCTCTCATAGGAATATAATAGTTAAGACAGCTTCCTCTGCTTATAAATACCTTCTTTTGACTCTACTAATTGGGAACATAGGGCACCCTCTTTCAGAGGTGCTTGACGAAATTTCACAGTTAAGTTACTTAGGAAACTGAGGAAAAGATAAATTTCCTCTAGAGGGAAGAGTGAATAACCAGCAGATGCAAAGTCAGAATAAAGTTACAAGGAAAGCAATGTTTACTGCTCTGTTGAGAGCATGGGTAGATTTAGGATGTTTAGATTGTTATCCAACTAATGAGCTATACGAAATGTACAAAGATAAGGGGCTTAATTGTAGATGGAATAGAAAAGTAAGAACTACCCCTAAAGATGCTACAGATCTTGAACCCATGTATCCAAGTGAGTCATATCTTCAGGAAGAATAGGAAACTAGCTGAATCCCAGAACAGATTAAAGAAATGCACATATGTGATTATAGACCCAATATTAATCTGACTATACATTGGAAAAATGGGTCAAATACAGTAACTGTTGTTTATCCAGGAGAAAATGATTATGAAATTGTATCCTTGACTCATGTATTCCATTGAGAATGAGGTTACTATAGCAATCTACTCTTTGATAAAACCAAAGAAGCCAGCTTCTGGGCTAAGAATTCACTATTTCACAAAAACTGCTGGAAAAATTGGAAAATGGTAGGGCAGAAACCAGGCATAGACCAACATTTTACCCCATATATCAAAATAAAGTCAAAATGGATGCATGATTTAGGAATAAAGGCTCATACTGTAAGCAATTTGGGAGAGTGAGTAATAGTTTACCTATTAGAATTATGGAAAAGAAAAGAATTCATGACACAACAAGATATAGAGTGCATTCCAAAATGCAAAATGGATAATTTTGATTATGTTAAATTCAAATGATTTTGTATAAAAAAAAGCCAGTGCAACAAAGATTAGGAGGGAAGCAGAAAATTGGGAGAAAATCATTACAAACAGTGTCACTGAGAAAGGCATCATCTCTAAAATATACAGGGAACTGAGCCAAATTTATAAGAATACAAATCATTCCCCAATTGAGCAATGGCCAAAGGATATGAACAGGCAGTTTTCAGAGGAAGAAATTAAAGATATTTATAGGCATATGAAAAAATGCTCGAAATCACTACTGATTAGAGAAATGCAAATCAAAACAACTCTTAGGTACCACATCTCTCCTGTCAGATTGCCTAAAATGACAATGCGGGAAAATGATAAATCCTGGAGAGGATGTGGGAAAATTGGAACATTGTTACATTGCTGGTGGAGTTGTGAGCTGATCTAGCCATTTTGGAGAGCAATTTGGAACTATGCCCAAAGGGCTATAAAAATGTTCATACCCTTTGACCCAGCAATACCACTTCTAGGGTTGTATCCCAAAGACATCATACAAGTGGGAAAAGGACACATA
>JAQQSZ010015278.1:0-11315 GCA_028646595.1 Phalanger gymnotis
GCAGCCATGTTATTAAGGCATGTTACAGATGAGTGCACCGAGGTGCAGAGAGGCTGTGACCTAATGGGTCACGGAGCCAGCAAGCATCTATTCATCGATCAATCTACAAGCATTTATGAAGTGCCCACTGTGTGCCAGGGCCTGTGTTAGCTCCCGACACACAAATAAGATAGGAATTTATCTGAGGATCCCAGCGCAGGAGCTCCCGACTTCCAAATCTAACCCTCTAACCACTATGCGACACTGCCTTAGCCTGACGAGGCCCTCAGGGCGCTCTGGGCTCTGCCCCCCTTTCTCTCCCCCCCGTACCTGTGGGTCATTCTCTTCTCTGGAAAGCCCTGCCTCTTGAAGTCCCCAGAGTGCGCCCTGCTCTGTTTTTCCAAACAGCACCCGGCAAGTCACTAACCCCCGGCGGTGACGGCTCACGGGGCGGACGTCTTTGGGGGGCTAGTCTGCCCCAGCTCCCGGATCCCTTTCTGGCTTTGCACGGAGCATCCACCAGCCCCACCCGCAACATCTGGAGCTGCTCTTTCTCCCCTTCCCTGGTGCGCTAGGTTTCTACTTAGGAAGGAGTTCCATCCGTGGGTTCTGAGAGGCTTCCTCTCCCAAGCTTGTGGCTTCATTCTCCCTTGCCAGCCGTGGAACTCAAGTCCCACATAACCCTAACCCTGCCTACGCTACAGATGAGGAAACTGAGGCCCAGATGGCAGATGTGATTTACTCAAGGTCACATTTGAACTCAGGCTCCCCAACTCAAGTCCCCTATGCTTTCCATGACACCTGGATTCCCAGCTCTCCCTCCAAGGAGAAGGGTTCCGGGCATCGTCAGCCACCGAGCCCTGTTGATCGTGCCTCTTTCCTGACTCCCCCTCTATCCCCTCTTTGAACCTGCCATATGACACCCTGGGCTGGGCCCTCATCATGTCTCACCTGGACTTTTTTTAGGAGTCAGAAAGATAGAGCTAGAAGAGATCTCTGAGGCCATCTAATCCAATCCCCTCGTTTCAGTGAGGAGTAGACTGAGGCCTGTGAGGTGAGGCAGTAAGCATCGGAGGCAGGATCTGAACCCAGGCCCTCAGACTCTAAACTCAGACCTGGACAGTTCTGATCATGGTAAAATTAAAAAAAAAGCTTCATTGATATCTTTTGTTTTTATATCCTCTTGGTTTCTGAATATCCCTCTCCCTCCCTTACCCAATGAACACATTGGCCATGTCTAACATTTGCAGTATTCCACACCCCTAGTCCCCCACCTCTGAGAAGAGAGGACAGATCCTCTAACAAGCCTCCTAGGTTGTATTCCTGCCTCCAGCACCTACCCTTCCCTGCCTATTGTGTTCATCCTGTTAGATTCATCTTCCTATGACACATGCGGATTATGCCACAGCCCTGCTCAAAGGCCCTCGGTGACCCCCAACTCCTTAGAGATCAAGTGCGTGCAACTCAGCCTGACATCGGGGCCCTCCCCGGTTTGGTTCAGACCTGCCTTCCTGGCTTGCTCTCCTGCTTTTCCAATATAGCAGCCCTCTCCTTCAGAATGGCTACTTTCCTGACCATCTCTCAACTATAGGGTGCTCATTTCCCCCCTCTACACCTTTGCTCATGCTGTGCCCCACAAAATCTCCACCACTTCTTTCCTTTTTTTCCCTGTCTATCTAAATATCACTCATCCCTTGGGGCTCAATTCAAGCCTCAGCTTTCTAGGCTCCCTTCCCTCACCACTCCAAACCAGACCCCTTCCATCTCTAAGCGTTTATGTCCCGAGCCTCCAACTGGAGTGGAAATTCCTTGAGGGCGGGCCTTGTGTTTGGTACTTCTTTGTGGTCTCAGTGCTGAGCACAGTGTCACCCACGTTGGAGACTCAATCAATTTGGTTATGAAAAGCAAATGTCCCTTCCCCTCCCCCTTCCTCCTCCTCAGTCCACTGACCCGATGTCCTTCCAAGGTCCAGCTCAAAGGCCACCTCTTCCAGGAAGCTTTCCCTGACCTCTTACCCCCAGTCTGAAATCCTGAGTACTTCCTCCTCTTCAGTTGTCAAGAAAAGCAAGGCTCAAACCCTGCCTTGGACACAAGTCACTTGTCCTTTGGGCCTTTCTTTCCCCTCTATAAAATGGGCACAATTATCCCTGCAGTCTCTACATCACAGGGTTTTTTTGGAGATATTAAAGGAGCTTATCGATGTCATCTGTTATTCTCCTTGTCCTCATTCTTCCCATTTTTACGTTTGATGGATTCCAGATAGAAACGATCCTTGGAAAACTCAGGGAAGCTGATTGGTATAGTGGAGGGGGAGGGTCTGGGTTCAAATTCCACCTCTGATCCTGACTCCCTATGCGACCTTGACCTTTCCACCGCCGTCCCTCAGCCCCCCTCCCACCTCAGTTTCCTCATCTGTAAAATGCTGGGGTTAAACCAGACGGCCTCAGAGGCGCCTTCCAGCTTGGGATCTTTGTTCCTACGAGTCACTGAAGCTGCTCGGGTCTCAGTTTCCTCATCTATAAATAAAGGAGGGGGCCGGATGAGGCTGTGCCCAGATCTATGAGCCTCCACTGTCCCAATCTGCTTCCCCGAGTTTTCCGAGGATTGTCTCTGCAGGGCCGCTAGTCTACTTCTCTTGCACATTTCACGTTCCACTTTATAGCAGGATGATTCTTGACCACGTTAGACCGTGCTGTGAGCGCCTGGGAGGAGTGCGGTAAAGACCGCTGGATTTGACACCAAGCACCTGCCTTTGCCATTAACCAATCGGGTGGCCTTGGACAAATCATGCCATCTCTCTGGCCTGAGTTCGAATCCACCTGCAGACATTCGCTAGCTTGGCGCAGCCCGGCACGTAGTAGGTGCTTAAGGAACGTTTATTGACTGGTCAAGTCACCCCACCCCTCTCTGCCTCATTTTTCTCACCTGTAAAGTGGGGACCTGTCTCTCAGGGCTGTTGTGAGGATCGAAAAACAGAAACACAGGTAAAGGACTACTAGGCAAACCTTAAGGCGCTGTGTAAGTGTTAGGATATTCTTGTTAAAGAATAACATTTAATTAAAATTAATTAAATACTAATTAAAGAGGCAATGTATCTGGCAGAGCGCTGACCTGAAGAAGACCTGAGGTCAAATCCTGCCTCAGATACCTATAAATGGCCCTGGGCAAGTCACTTAACTGCCGCCTGACTCAGTTTCCTCACCTGTACAAAGGGGATAATAACAGCACTTGACTTACAGAGGCGTTGTAAGGGTCCCAAGAGACAGCACATGTAAAGGACTGTGTGAATTTTAAAGCGTCATATAAATACGAGTTATTATTATTAATGGTCTCCTGGGCTTTGAGGGAAGGGACTTTTCTGCCCTTGTCCATCCCAGAACTGGCACTGAATGAATGCTTGTTGGTTAATCGACATCTTGTGACCACCAAAAAGTCATCTATCTTCTCTGGGACTTAGTTTCCACCTCTGTCAAATGGGAGAGTCTCCCTCACACCACCTACCTGCTGGGGCTTTTGTGAGGAAAACATTTTGGAAACCCTCGGATAGTCATAGAAAAGTGAGCCATTATGGCCTATCTTTGTAGCCCTAGGCTCTACATACCCTAGGAATTTAAAAACTGGATGACAGCTGCGTTCTCATCACACACCTCTGAGTCTCTGCATAGGCTGTGCCCCCTGCCTGGAACACCTTCCCCGCTCACTTCTGCCTCTTAGAATCCCTGGCTTTGCTTCAAGGGGCAGCCAAAGGTCGACCTGCTATACAAAGCATTTCCTTATCACTCCCAGAGGCAGCGTTATATAGAACATCGGGCATGGAAACCTTACGTCAAGTCCTCCTGAATACTCGCTGGCTAGGCAGCCTTGGGCGACTTCAGCTGATTTGTCTGAAAAATGGGGCATTTGGTGGAATATTGTGGTGAAGGGCTGTGAAGATCAGGGCTCTGCCTCTACACATATGGACTACATGTGGTCACTGGTCTGCAGCTCTGAGCCTGGAAGTTAGAGATGAAGCTCTGATCTGCATTAGAGGGTAGAAGTTCCCACGCTGGGAGTTCCCCATGATGATGAAATCATGGGTTCAGATCCCAAAATGAGTAATTCATTCATCCTCCCTCCTATTTAGGCTGTTGAATTTGAATTATTCCATCATTCCTAGCCAAATCACCTTCCCCACCTACTTTGCAATACCTCTTTATGTGTGGTCTTCCCTCATTAGAATCTAAGCTCCTTGAGGGGAGG
The DNA here is from genome assembly GCA_028646595.1 of Phalanger gymnotis. Classification (NCBI taxonomy): domain Eukaryota; kingdom Metazoa; phylum Chordata; class Mammalia; order Diprotodontia; family Phalangeridae; genus Phalanger; species Phalanger gymnotis. The sequence continues at coordinate 4,219 of JAQQSZ010015278.1, forward strand.
AACTGTCTGGGTTGTTATTTTCTAGCACTTTAAGGTTTGCAAGTTTCTTTGCAAGTCTTACCTCGTTTGTGCTTTTGATATCCCAATTTTACAGACGAGGAAATTGAGGCAGGCAAAAGTTAATGACTTCCCCAGGTCATGGTTAATCAGTGTCTGGGGCTGGATTTGAACTCAGGTCTTCAATGACCCTTCTCCTGTACCACTTAGCTGTCTCCATGTGTACAGTTCCTGGCACACAGTATGTGCTTAATTAATGTTGCATCTGTCATGGGCAGCTAAGTGACACGGTAGATGGAGCGCCAGGCTTGAAGTCAGGAAGACCTAAGTTCAAATTCGACCTCAGACTCTAGCTGTGTGACCCTGGGCAAATCACTTAACCCTCTTTGCCTCAGTTTCCTCTTCCGTAAAATGAGCCGGAGAAGGAAGCGGCAAACCACCTCATAAGTCTACTGAGAAACCCCCAAGAAGAGCCGGACACAACTGATAATGACTGAACAACAAAATCTATCTGTCTGTCACATGGTCTGGGGGCACCCTAGGGTTCCCCACCACCTGCCCTGAGACAGAGTGATTTCCCTTTTTATGGATAGCAGAGTGGGCACTGTCTCTGGCAGGCCCCTGTGCCAGCCCATGCCACTCCAGCAGAGCCTTTAGACATCTCCCATTAGGACCTAGACAGGGGTGGGCTGACCCCAGGAGTGAGTTGTAACCTTGGAAGGTACAACCAGACAATTAGGAGATGCTCCTGCGGGAGGCCCAAGTGAGGGCAGTGGGGCTTGTATGGAGACTCCTGGGCTCCCCTTCAACACCTGCCTCCCCTGGGGCCCTCTGAAAGCTAGCCCTCTGGCTTCTTTCCATTTCCACTGCAGGACTGAGATAGAGAAGGCCCACAGGAGCAGGAGATTTTACCCCTAGCAGAGACCTAGTGATGGTCCAGCCACAAGAAGGACTGCAGGCTTGGAGGGGTCAGGTGCTTTGCTTGGGGTCATGAAGGTAGCAAGGGTGGAGCAGAAATCTGAGCTAAGGTTTGCTGGTGCCAAAGTCTCAGCCTCTCTAATACCCCATGCTGCTTGCTAAGGATGGGGGGATGGATCATGGGGGACAGTAGGTGCCAGGCAGGGCACTGTGCTTGGGAAGGTTCCAACCTGCAGAGGAGGCATCTGAGTAGAAACACCTCCACTGCAGTCCTGGGTCCCTCCTCCCTTGGCCAGGGGCCTCGCTCTGAGCCCAGCATGGCCTTCAGATGTGCTCATGGACACCAACGGCGCTCCTTGGGAGGCCAGGGGAAGCTTCCAGAAAAACAACAACCAGCAATCAGCCTTTCTCTTCCCCGCTGGGGGCTCACGTCCTTCCTCTCACCTCTCCCCATCCAGGATCTTATGGATGCTACAATGAGGGAGCTCACAGCTACCCCTACTCCTCACCTGGATGGGTGCGTGTGTGTGTTCCACAGGGAAGGACTGGATCTCTAATTAGCTTATCACAGTAAAAAGCATGCCTGTTCCTGTGCCTATGTGCACTGCTACTCATAGCATCAGAGATTTAGAGCGAGAAGGGTCCTTAAAAGTCATGTCCAACTGCCTCATTTGACAGACGAGGAAACTGAGGCCCAGAAAAGTTAATCAGCTTGCCCAGGGTCACACAGTTGGTAAAAGGCAGAGGTGGGATTCAAAGCCAGAGCCTCCTGATTTCAAGTTCAGTGCCCCTCCCACTGTACATATACAAATGACATGGACACAATCCAAATGCCCATGAACACCCATGCAATGCCACTATACATGTAAATATGCCACAGTCACAGCAACAACACTCTTATGTATATGCATGCACATGCATCTGCATCCTCAATCAAGCTGTGTCCTCATCCTACACACACACTGAATTTGCATGGATGTGCAAGAACAAATGCATACAGATATGCAGATAAATGCATATATTTGCAGCTCAAAATGTAGTTTTGCATAGGTGCATTTAGTGTGGACACAGCTGGTCTGTTCATGCAAGTATAGACAGGTATATTCTCTGTCTATATTTGCAAACTGTATGCAGATGTAGGCAAAACCAGCATTATATGTGTGTGTGTATATATGTATATATATACATGTATGTATGTATATATATGAATACATATGTACATACACATTTCATTGATTCATTGATTCAATAATTATTTGTTTGTTACAAATAGAGCCTGCCTATGCTAGACTTGGAAAGAGAAAAAGATTCTTACTGAGAGAGAGTCTTTCCCCTCACAATAGCTTCCCCCTACAATTTAGGAGAGAGACAAGACAATCTCCCAGAACTATAATATCCATGACTGCGTGATGGATGCAAGAGAAAGCCCAAGCCTGATCGTGGGGAAGGCCATTACCCATTCACTGAAGGCTTCTTAGCTGAGGTGGCATTTGAATTAAGCTTTACGAATGGGTAGGAATTCAAAAATCAAAATGCCATATAAAGCCACCAACTTCTAACCAACTGCCACTCACAGGGCAGACAAACCAGCCTAGCCAAGTCAAGGCAACTGAAGGGGAGAGACAGGAAGGAGAGACATGCAGGCAGGTAGAATCACCCCCACCACCTTGATCCTGAGGGAGACAGTCTAGGACTCTGGACCAAGAGCCTTGGGAATAGCTACTTATCATTGACTGATTTTAATCAATACCAGGCACTGGGGATGCAAGGGGATAGAAGAAAGAAACAAGCATTTATTAAGTGCCTACTACATGCAAGACACTACTACGTTAGCGTTACAAATATAACCTATTTGATCTTTAAAACAACCTTGTGAGGTAGGCATTATTATCCCCATTTCATAGTTCAGGAAACTGAGGCAGACAGAGATTAAGTGTCACAGGTTATGTCTGAAGCCAAATTTGACCTCAAGTCTTCCTTACTTGGAGGTTAACTCTATCTACTATGCCATGCTTGGCATACCCGACTTGTTCTCTCCAAGGCCAGCACTACACCATGCTGCCTGGGAAAGGGCCCTTGGAGGGAACTGATTGAAGCCTAGAGGGGATGCGAGAGCTCATCTAATCCAATCCCACCATTTTATAGATGAGGGAACTGAGACCCAGAGTGAGTAGGAGAGTAAGAGTATAGAGGGACTAAATGTTATAGGAAGGATTTGAACTGAGATCCATTCTGCAAGCCCATTATTGGGGGACCTCGGACAAGTCAGCCAACTTCTCTGGCCCTGAGCTTTAGCAGATCTAAAATGAGGGGACTGACTGGATTAGTTGATCTCTTTCGCCATCCTAAAGTGATGGTCCCATCGCTCTCCATAAGTGCATAGGTATCTCCCCATGTACATGCATGTATCTTTATGCAACAATGCACTTGTCTTCCTGTATGAGACCACTACATACGTGTGCATCCCTGCACATGTATGATCAGTGGGTGTACACAGAGGTATGCACAGCCGTGCACACCCATGGGCATCAGCAGAGGTCCTCACCAACTAGGAAGCACCCCGTCCTCGCCAGGCCAGGCTGTGTGGCTGGCAGCTCTCAAGGGAGCCAGAGTGTTCCAGGAGAGACATTCCAGCTTGTGTCATTGCAGGGGTCTGGAGTTCTGTTGAGAGCTGCTCAGGGGATGAGGCTATGAGCTCTGAGATGCTGGTGCCTGCAGCGAGGTCACGCTGTACCGAACAGAGAGTTCTCCCCATTGAGGCTCCTGGAGTGAATGCATGAAACCGGGAACACTGTGTGTGTGTGTGTGTGTGTGTGTGTGTGTGTGTGAATGAGTGCTGCTGGGAGAAGGGGAACTGTGTGTGTGTAAATGAGTGCTTTTGGGGGAAGGGGAACTCTGTGTGTGTGTGTGTGTGTGTGTGTGTGTGTGTATGTGAATGAGTGCTGCTGGGAGAAGGGGAACTCTGTGTGTGTGTGTGTGTGTGTGTGTATGTGTGTATGTTTCAACAAGTGCTGCTGGGGGACGGGGAACTGTCCCCTTAAGAAGGGAGCTTACCTGGGCATTCCCAGGCTGATTTAAGAATGAGCCAGGTGGCTTTAGCACATTTAAGAATGACAAAATGTCAGAGCTGAGAGGGAGCTGAGAGATCACCCAGCCCAACCTTCTCATTTGACAGAGGAAACTGAGGCAGGCCAGAAGCTGAAAGGGCCATGGCCAAGGTCACACAGCAAAGCAGTAACAGAGCTAGCCCTGGACCCAGGTCTCCTGACTCTCCAGTACATTGCTTCTTCTTGGATGCCATTCCAAGAGACCTTTCCTTGGCAATCATGAGAAAATCCTATTTGCATGTACTCTGCTTCTCAACAGGCATCTACACATGCCCACCCGAGTGTCTACACATGCATATGGTACACAAATGGACATGCACACTGAGACTTGCACCTTCTCACAGCCTTTGGCTAAGTGGGTTCAAGAACAGGGAAAAATCATAGAGGAGGGAAGTTAAATAATCCTGATTAGAAAAGGCAGGAAGGGAAAGTTAGGTGGGGCAGTAGAATGCCTCTTGCCCTCCCTTGGCACCTGGGTGCCAACACAAGTGGCCCCACGTACATACTCTGAGAGTACACACTATACACACTACACACGCAGACACAGACACACACAGACTCACACGCAGCCCCTATCCACACCTTACTTCTCCCTCTTGTGTTTGATCAGTTTAACTGTTCCTATTACCCACACATCGAGCCGGAGATGCCACCAACCAGAGACAACCCAAGTTAGGACATCAGGGATGTGGGAAGGCAAAGAAGGCCCGGCCCTTCTCCCAAGAGGCAGCCCTTGGGGGCCCGTAACGGAAACGGGTGTGCCACTTACCCAGGGGCAGGACAAAAAAGAAGGGGAACCAGCAGAGGACGAAGACGCCCACCACGATGGCCAGGGTCTTGGCGGCCTTCTTCTCCCGGGAGAACTTGAGCAGGCGGACGGACAGGGAGCTGCGGAAGGTGTGGCCCTTGGCCGCCCTCGAGTCCTCGGCTCCGGAGCTCCGGCAGTGGATGCGAAGGACGATGTCCGTGGACTTGCTCCGCTCCCTCTTGACCCCGGCCTCCAGGCTCCTCGTGGTCCTCCGGGCCACGACGTACACTCGGAAGTACATGACCAGGATGACGGCCATGGGCAGGTAGAAGGAGCAGACAGAGGAGAAGACGGCGTAGCCCGCCTCCTCGGTGATGCCACAGAAGCGGTCGTCGGGGGGCACGGGCTCCTTCCAGCCCAGCAGGGGCCCCACAGACACCACCAGGGCCACGGCCCAGAGCAGGGCCAGAATGGCGGCCGCCTTGCGCTCAGTCATGATGGCCGGGTACTTGAGCGAGTGTCTCACCCCGACGTAGCGATCCACGGAGATGGTGCAGAGGCTGAGGATGGAGGCGGTACAACAGAGCACGTCCACTGCGGCCCACACGTCGCAGAAGGCCCGGCCGAAGGCCCAGAAGCCCAGAACCTCCATGGTGGCCGAGAAGGGCAGCACCGCGGCGCTGAGCAGGAGGTCGGCCACCGCCAGGTTGACGATGAAGTAGTTGGTGACGGTCTGCAGGTGGCGATTGCATGCTACCGACAGGATGACCAGCAGGTTGCCAGCTATGGCCGCGCAGATGAAGGCGGCCAGAAAGACCCCGACGCCCAGCGCCTGGGCGCTCACCACCACACCCCCCACGGCAGCTGTGTCGTTCACCTCGCCCCCGCTGCCAGGGCTGCCCGCTGGGCACGCGACCCCTGGGCCCCCCGGGAAGGTGCGGTTGCCCTCGCCGCCTCCCGCACCGACTACGGCGGCGCTGCCGGCTGTGGCAGGGACTCCGGCTACGACTACTCCCGAGCTGTCCGAGCCCCCGCCACTGCCACTGCCCCCGCCGCCCCCTCCGCCGGCCCCACTGCCCCCCGGCCCGTTGTCTGAGCCGTGCCCGTCGAAACCGACTTGGAGCAGATCCGGGAATGGCATCCTAGAGGGCTGCCGTCGGGGTTCGGACCCGAGGGAACGCGGGGCTGAAGGGGTGCAGGGAGCTGGGCATGGCCCTCCCGCTGCAGCGGCTGCCCTTCTCCTCCGCCTCCGCCGCCTTCTCCTCCTCCTCTTCCTGCTCCCCTGGCCGCCCGGCCTCCCACTCCCCCCTCAGCCCCGACGGGCTCCTCCTGACAAGTTCCCACGGGCAGTGCGGGGCCTCGGAGCGAGCTGGGAGGGGCAGCCCGGGGACCGGAGGTGATTGGGGGTTCCCCTAAGTCCAGCTCCAAGGTGAAAGCGACGAGACCCAAGGGGGAGGGACTGGACCTCCAAGCACTGCTAAGCCAGGCCGGCTAGAGCGGACAGGAGGCTGTGGTCCAGCAACGGCTCGGTGCGGTTCGGTGCGGTTCAGTGCGGCTGGGGTCGGGGAGCGGCTGGGACTGCGGTCCAGGCGGCTGCCACCACTCAGCTCCCTGCCGCTCAGGCTCGGCTGGCACTTTGGCGGAGGAGAGAGAGCAGCAAAGGGGGGCTGGGGGACGGGAGGAGGGGCCGTCAGGAGGAGGGCTCTGGTAGGGCGGGCGGGAGCTAGAAACTCCTTTTGGAAAGAAGGGACCGGGAGGTTGGGGAAGAGAGAGAGAGAGGGGGAGAGCGAGAGGGAGGAGGGGCGGGTCTGACTTTCCAGTGGGTTCAGGAGTGGGCAGCCGGCAGCCGCAGCTTGGGCTCAGCCTTCTGCCGCAGCCTCATTCCCCAATTTTCCCCCTTCCAGCTCCTCTTCTGTCCCCTTCCTCCTTCTCTGTTCCTTCTGTCTTCCTTTGCTCTCCCGCTTCTTCTCTCTTCCCCCTCCCCTTCCCCTCCCTCCCCTTCCTTTCCTCTCTTCCCGATCCTCCTCTCCCTCCTTCCCCTCCCTAGTCTGTCTCGTCCTTCCCTTCGCTTTCCTCTCCTCCCTCCCCCTCCTGGGTTTTTCCTTACTGTCTTTCTCCCTCCTGTCTGTCCTCCTTCGCCTTTACCTCCCTCTTCCCCGTCTCTGTCCTCGTCTCTCTATCCGCCCCTCCTAATTCTCTCCTCCTTTGCTCTTTTCTTCCCCTATTCCTCTCCCTTTCCTCCTTTTCTCTTTCCCTTTCTCCTTCAGCTTCTTCCTCTTCCTTTCCTCCTTCTTCCTTGCTTTTTTTTCTCTCTTCCCCTCTCACCC
>JAQQSZ010015279.1:0-11315 GCA_028646595.1 Phalanger gymnotis
CCTCATTGAGTGTCCTGTCTGTGCTTTGGCTAAATGAACCTCTTTGCTTACTGTCTCTTTTTCTTTCCAATATCTGAGCTAAACATTCCTGGAAACTGAACTGGATCAGGCTTGCCCATCACAAGCTTGAAATCTGGAGTTACAAGAAACTAGGGTTTGAATTTAGTGTCCATCACTTTAGCAGCTGTGTGGAATGTGCAGCTCGTTTAACCCCACTGACTCTCAAGTTTTCTTATAATAATGCCTCTAGTATCTCACAGGGCTGTTGTGAGGATCACAGACATTAATGTGTTAAAAAATATAAAATATAGACATATCTTAGCTGTCTTCCATATGATTAAGTAGTAGAAAATTGGATTTCCACCTACTGGGCTTTCTTTCAGACAACAGCCAAGGGCAGTCATTATTTATGTTTTGGCATTGACAAGTGTCTGCTAACTGTGGACCATAGAAACCAAAACTAATGAGCAAAAAAAAGGCCTGGAAGTTCTGCTACAAATAAAACTTTAGCCTTCAGAGACAGAGTCCCAGTGTCCACAAACATGTTCAGCAAAGTGGAGGTTGTCAGAATATATGACAGTCACAACCATATAAGTGAACAACCAAAAGAAAGAGAAGGAGGGGATCTCATTTCTAGCAAGCATGGAGGGCAAAGAGAATGTTTTTAATGACCTCCAGAGGTTGTGCTTTGACTATTTTCATCAGTGACCACTAACTACAGCATAGATAAAGAATGTGGGATGATCTCCTAAATATAAGAGAAGATGAAATTGCTGGAATTTACTGAAAGTGCTGGAAATCACTCAGATTTAGCATAGGAAATGAAGTTTCCTTGGAATAAAGGAAGACGTATTATAGGGTGGGGAAAGCTTGGTTATACAACAGTTCATGTTGAAAGGGCCCTGGAGGCTTTTGTGAATTGCCAGTTCAAAATGAGTCACCAGTGTGACCTGGCAACCAGAAAAGGTAATCCCAGCAGTCATAAATAATGTTAATAGAAACATAGTGTACCTAACCAAATAGGTGATAAGCCCTGCTGTTTTCTATTTGACTACATGTGGAATATTGTGTTCAGTCCTATGCAATGATCACAGATAATCATTTAGGGCTGAAAGGGACCTTGAGGCCATCTAGACCAATAAGTCCATTAGTTTCATCTCATTGATGAAGAAATTTAGGTCTAGAGAGGTTAAGTGACTTGCTCAATGACACTGGTGTGAAGTTGGAGAATTGGGACTGGAAACCTCTGCTTAGACTGCACGAGATTGCCTTCTGAGACACTGGTAAATTAGAATGTGTCCAGATGAGAATTACTAGTTTGCTTTAAAATATTAAAAACTCAAAGTAATGCTCTATAAAGATGAGTTGAAGGAACTAAGAACATTTAAAACTACCGAAAAGAATACTTAAAGAGATCGTAAAATCTGATTTCAATTATTTTGTTTTTGTTTTTTGTTATTCTTTGCTTTTAACTTGATACATTTTGCTTCAACATAATCTACATTTCTCAATAAACACCCAAACTCCCTTACAAACACATTCCCTAAAATAAGTTGATTTATCAACTGATAACAGGAAGAGGTGATATATACTTTAACTTGGCAGTATGGGACTAATTAATTTTGATAGTATGGGACTAATGGCAAAGCTAGGTGGCACAGTGTATAGAATGCCAGGCCTGGAGTCAGGAAGACTTATCTTCATGAGTTCAAATCTGGCTTTAGACACTTACTAACTGTGTGACCCTGGGCAAGTCACTTAACGTTGTTTGCTTTAGTTCCTTATCTGTAAAATGAGCCAGAGAAGGAAATGGCAAATGACACCAGTATTGTTACTAAGAAAACCCCAAATGGGGTTACGAAGAGTCAGACACGACTGAAAAACAGCTCATCGAGTGGAACTTAACGTTGACCACTGTGTTTTATCAGAGGTTTGTTGTTTTTCCATGTTGACTTTATTTATATTATTCTAGTCATTATGTATATTGTTCTTTTAGCTCCAAATCACTTTATAAGTTTCTTTGAAATCTTCATATTTATCACTACTTAGAGCATAATGATATTTTATGATGTTAATTAATACATTAGGTGCAGTGGAAAGATCACTTAATTTGGAGACATAGGACCCAAGTTTGAATCTTGACTATACTATGTACTACCTGTTTGACCTTTGGCATTTAGCCCAGGGGTGGAGAACCTGCTGTCTTGAGGCCATATGTGGACTCACCCAACCCACCCCTCCCCACCCAACCTCGTTGTCTGTGAAAGGAAGGAGTTGGCTTACCTGACTACTCAGCTACCTTCTAGCTCTAGATTTATGGTTCAAAGGATTATTAATTGTTCATCCATCCAGTGATTATTGGGGATGTGTTATTCCCATTTTTTATTGTCACATAATGCTGCTGTGAGCATTTTGGTTCATATGTGTCTTTTTCTTGCTGAAAATAACTTCCTTGCAATCTAGTCTCCATGAGGGACTCTCTAGGTCAAAGGGGACGAACAGTTTGATAAATTTTCCTGACTTTCATTTGGTTTCCTAAATGGTTGAACTGATCACAACTCCAGCACCAGTGAATTAGAGTGCTTGTCTTCCCATAGCTTCTCCAAAAATGAATTTTCTCATCGCTTAGCATCTTTGCTAGCTTGATGAGTGTTAGATAATAGCTCAGGGATGTTATAATTTGCATTTCTTTGACTATGGTATCATGTGGAATAGGAATTAGCCTTAGAAGAAAGAGCATCATACAATAGAAACAGGGATGGATTTGGAGTCAATTCCAATTTGAGCACGATTCTGGTCATTTCCATGTACTAGTTATGTGACCTCAGGCAACTTAAACTTTCCTGGCCTCTATTTCCTCATCTGTAAAACAAGAAAATTGGACTGGGTAATAACTAAGGTTCCTTCTATCTCTGGATCCACGATCCTTTGTTCGTTCTGCTTGTTCAGCAGCCAGAATTTGGATAGCTAGAGTTGTCAGAAAGGCAGATCAGCTCAGTGGAACGAAATATTTTTTGACAATTTGCAGCTGGTCGAAAGTGGAATGGACTACCTAATAAAGTAGTGAGCCCTTCATCCCTGAGGTTTTTCAAGCAGCCCCTAGATGGTCACTTCTCAGAGGGATTGTAGAGGGAATTTCTGTTCAGGCATAGTATAGACTAGGGCCCTGGATGGTGTGGTGGATAGAATGCCAGGCCTGGAGTCAGGAAGATCTGAATTCAAACCTAGACTCAAACACTAGCTGTGTGACCCAGGGCCAATCATTTAACCCTGTTTGCCTCTGTTTCCTCATCTGTAAAATGGTCTGGAGAATGAAGTGACCAAACTACTCCAGTATTTTTACCAAGAAAACCCCAAATGGGGTCACCAAGAGTCAGAAAAGACTAAATAAACAGCAACAACAACGGTATGGAATAACCTCTGAGTTCCCTTTTGATTTTGAGATTCCCATATTCTGATCTTGGAGTCTTAAGTAATTTCCTTAATTCTCCTTCTCAAACTTGTTAGACAATGAATGTTTAAGATAACCCTTTCAAGTATTTGGCTGTCAGGCCAAATGTCTTGGGTTGACATATTACAGCATCAGGACTAAAAAAGAAGGAGATAGGGAATGGCCTGAACTGTTTGGAGTAAGATAAGATAAAAGTCTTAGGTAAATTAACTAGAACTGTGTGGGATGTGACAAGTTAAAGGGTTTTGACAACAAAGCTTGAAGCAATTGCTGAATCCCCAAAGATATATGCATTCTTTTAGCTGTTAGGAGCTGACACCAATTAGGAATATCTTGTTTCCTGGGAAAGAGAAATAGAACAATTATATAGTAGTATTACATAAAAGGGATCTAGGCTAAAGGGATGTTGTAGTCCTCCTAGCAAGGATTTATTTAGCATTTCAGCTAAGAATCCTAGTCCTCCTAAATTGTTTCCTACATTTTATGTAGGGAAAGAAACCTAGATTATTAAAATCTCTTGAGTTGCAGCAGCTCTCTTTGTGTGGTACCACTTCTTGATCCACTGTCTCATGGGGCACAAGAAGGGCTCTACAAATTTTGTCTTGGCCAAAAAATTTAGCACTCTTGTAGAAAATGTACCGCACTAAATGAATTTTTATTTCTTGTTATTTTTACAATGAGGGATCATGGAGTTGGGTAAATTCATAAAAATGTAGAGTGGGAATGAAGATATTGCAAAAGTGAACATGAGGATATGCTTGAACAAAAACAGTACAGTAAAAGTATGACATGGGACAAGGAGGGAGATCCCAGCTAATTGCTATTGGCATGTCATTTATTCAAGATTAATAGGACGGCATTGAGAGGTGTGTTTTGAAGTGAGAGAGGCACAAGTAATTTTTGTTGTTGTTGAGACTTAAAGGATTGGTTGAAAGATGGGAGGATATTTATCCCAGAGAAGAAAAAAAAAACTTGAATGGAAGGGCATGGCAGTAGCTTCAAGTATTTGAAAGGCTGTCATGTAGAAGAGAGAATTTTGTTGTTTAGTCATTTTTCAGTCACGCCTGACTCTTCATAATCCCCTTTGGCATTATCTTGGTAAAAATATGGGACTGGTTTGCCATTTCCTTCTCCAGCTCATTTTATAGATTAGAAACAGAGGCAAATAGGGTTAAGTGACCACCCTGCTGGTAAGTGTCTGAAGTGGGATTTGAACTCAGGAAAATGAGTCTTCCTGATTCTAAACACAGTGTTCTAACCACTGTGCCACCTAACTGCCTGCTAAGGTCAGGTAATACAAATTGCTATATCCTTGCTTCAAATTGGGTCACCAGGGATGATTTTATGTGTGGACTGAGTAGGCAGCCTTTCTAGAACATGTGAGGTTGCCTGTTACTACCACCGATGCCACTACCAGAAATGTAGAGCTCTACTTTGGGGTTAAACAGTTAGGAATATAACCTTTCCCTTTAACTCCTGTACCTTTCTAAATGATTAAATTTTTGCTAGCAATGTTCTTTTGGACCAGTTGTCATGAGTTCATGAAAAATTATTTCACTACAGGTATAAAGATTTATATAGGCTCAAACTTTTTAAAGGTATAAAGCACATAGAAGCATCATAGAGCCCATCAGAGGGGCTCTTTGAAGAAACAATTCCTCAATTCTGGATGACTATTAAGTCACCTAAGTTTCAGCCTGGTCCTTCATACCCCAACTGATTTTGGAGTTAGTATTATTATTTTTTTTATTCCCACCTCTTTCTCAAGGATCGGTAATTATTATATTACTATTGCTTGACCAACCATGATTCCAGAGGACTAAAGAGAAAGCATGTAACCCACCTTCTGAAACATGAACTCAAGGTGCAGAATGAGACATATTTTTTTGGATATGGCCCATGTGGGAATTTGTTTTGCTTGACTATGCATATATGTTATAAAGGTTTTCTTTTCTTTCCTTTTTTTTCCCTAGTGGGTGGGGGAGAAAATAGTTTTTCAACTGAAAAAAATAGTTAAAATTTAAAAAAAACTATTATCTTTACTATTGTGAAGGATTTGACAATCTACCACCTTATTATTTCAACAGATGTTATTTTGTATGCTCTATTTTTTATGTACATGTGGTTTCTCTGTAATAGAATATAAGTACCTTCACATTGAAGACTTTCCATTTTGGCTTCTTTATATTTGTAGCAGTGGTATTTAGAGGATAGAAACCTGCCCTCAGTGAAGGAAGAACAGGGTTCAAATCCCACTTTTGACCCTGGGTAAGTCACTTAAACTTCTTTGTGTTCTAGTGAACTTTTCATGGCTGTAAATTGTAGATACAGTGTCAGCTTGCATTAATAGAGAGAGTTCCCTCACCTAGGGATAGAAGAGCATTGATTAAGAAAGTGCTAATTATAAGCTGTGATGAGTGTTGGAGATTCAAGTAAAAGCAAGGTAGTTTCTACCCTCAATTACATTCTAACAGGAAAGTCTACACATAAAGAGGAGCTGAAAGGGAAGGGACATGAATATAGAGAGGGTTGGGAAATAACATTGAAGCCTGGTCATAAGCAAGTTAAAGTGAAAACTCATTTATCAGAGTTCAGGGTAACAAGGTCCAGGTGGGAGGGGATGAAGATGTTGGCCAAGAGTATAAGTGGCATAATGTGGAGATGACTGGGAGTACTTTATGCTAAAGAAATCAAAGATCCAGTCTCTAATGCCCTATTCCTGGCACATAGCACAGTGCATGACGTATAGTAGTTACTTAATAAATGCTTATTAAGCGGAATAAAATTCAATTACATTCATATTATTTTCATTTTGTCTCTATCAAGACATGGACACAGACTCAACTTATTTAAATGGAAGTTATAAATGATGATACATTGCAATGTAGAGGGCAGAACACTGGTTTTGCTGTCAGAAGACCTTGGTCCAAGTTTAACACTATAGCTATTTGCTAGCCATAAAACACTAGTTACTTAACCTTTCTGACTAGGATAGTTCCCTTATCTGTAAAGTGATGGTAATGGACAATAGCTCTAAGGCCACTTTCAACTTTAAATTATATACTTCTAAATTGGAAGCTGGTATTAAAGAGCTTTTGAGGGAATGACACTATAGGTCTCTTAACATATTTCAATTTTCTTCCGCATTAGAAAGTGGAACTAGGGGCAACCAGAAACACTATAAGGAATATCCAGTCATCAATATAAGAGCTTTGGATTAGAGATGTAGAACAATAGCATGGGCTGCCTTACAAAGTAGTCAGTGCCCATCCCTTGGCACAGAGGTTAGATTGTCATCTCAGGGATACATTAAAGGGATTCCTGCATTGAATGGGAAGTTCCTTACTGTTCATTTAATAGCATTAACACAGCTATACTTTAAAAGTGACCGTAACTTTATTTTGAAATGTCATGTATACAGATTTTATACAGTAGCCAATTGGCAATTCACTTTCTTTTCAACATTATAGAGTAGATAATTCAAATATTATTCTCATTCTGCAGTTAAGGAAATGGAAGCATAGAGAGGGTAAGCAACTTGTTTGTGGTCTCACGGTGAATGATAGAACCATGGCCCTTTGCTTCTCAGTCCATTGCTCTTTCTACTACATCATTGACTGGTATATATAACAGCTTGCTCACACTTGCATAATTCTAAGAAAATACTTAATTTCAAATGAGGCAGATTCCCCTGCATTTTCACGAGCAAATCATGTCATGAATGAATGAAAAAAGCATTTATGAGGTGCCAGATGTGAAAGCACTGTTCTAAATGTTGAGTATACAAGTAGAAAATTCAGGACTGCTCCTGTTCTCAAGTTCTTACATTCTCATAGAGGCAGATCACATACATAAGAACATTCAGCTGCAGGACAATTTCTAATGCATTTTCTTTAGTGGCATTTCCATTGATAAAACAAAATCTAGTTCAGATATTTAAACGTCATAGTACTAAAGGACTTTAGTGATAAGAACTTTCTTATGATGCAGAACTTAAAGACTATAACATAGCGAAAGTATAGTTATTGAAGCTATATAGTTTTACAGATGAGGAAACTAAGACACCTGTGCCCTCCTTCTCCCCTCCCATTCCCCCATTCTCCAAGAGCATCATTTTTATTTTGAGGTAAATGCTATGAAGGTGTTTCTCTCAGCCATCGACTATAGATACTTGCTATACAAATGTTGCACGATAAATAAATGTTATATAAGTATAGATACAGCCATTCACTATAGATCATCACAATCACTATTCCCTATAGATACTTGCTGAATAATGCTATATAAATGAATGTATAGTCTCAAATAGAAGCATACTTTGGAAAACAAAAACCAAGAAGTATAAATGGACACAACTTAAAACCTTCGTTTTAACTAAGCGTCTTTGAAGTTTAAGCAAAATAGTCAAATGACAGATGTGACCACCTACACATTTCAAATGTCATTTGAAGTACATTGAAACTTGCCTCAGCCATTTTCACTATAGACCAGAATTCCATATCAAGGCAAATGAAGGCAGATAACTCCATATAAAGGCAAAATTATATTCAATATGAAGAGAAAATTATGAAGCACATTCATTCATCAACATAAGACCCAATTTAGTGGATTTATGTCTTTAAATAGCCAACAAATGACTTGGTAGTTCTACAGCATGGAACTGTATTGGTAATTAAGGTGGGGCTTTTTTACTGTTTTAGAATGCTAAATTAATTAAGTGCCTTTGATTAAGTCTTCCTAGGTGCAAAGCTCCAGGCACACACTCTTTTGCTAACTAGGTGTAAAGCCCCAGGTTCACACCCTTTTGCTGATTAGCTATGAATCCTTCAAGCCCTGAAGAGAGTATAAAAACTCAGAAGTTAGCATTTTGTCTGGGGCTCTCACTCAGTGGAGGAGTGTCGAGGTGGAAGCCCTGGACAGCCATCATTAAGAGCTCTCCCCAGCTTGTAAACCCAGATGTTGACCCTTTCCTGGTAGCTATGAATTGTGATTTGAATCAGACAAGGTCTGTCTGTGATATTTGTAATTTGTTTGTATTTGTTCTGAAGTTCAGGGTGCTGGCTTTATCTCCTGAACTAAGTCAGTTAAATTTGTATGTGTGATTAAAGTGAGATTGTTAACCCCTTAAAGTTACTTTCCTTAGTAAAGCAGATCAAAAGAACTTGTGCTGGCAGCTTTTGTTGCTGGTCTTGGTGGGTCTTATACCTCAACAGCTGCTGCTACCCGAATTGTTGCTACAGGAGCCCAAGGGCAGACTGGATTGTTTGATTAAACTTAATCTAACAACTGTATATCTAGTCAGATAATGCAAGTATTAAACAGCAGCACTAACCTGGTCTTCATGTTAAACTTTCTCTAGAAACTTTTACTCCATATAACCTTATGGATTCTTACTAACCTTGAATCCTGTATGGTATAACTTCTCATCTTTGGAGAAGCAGAGTCCTTTGATTACAGCCCTGAAATTACAGAAGGGTAGACTGAAGTTTCAGATAGCACAAAAGGTTGCCGGTTTTCCCAGAGTTTATTCCTGCCATCTTTATTCTTTTTCCATGTAAGCCAAATTACTTGCAAATCCAAGTATTTGGTTTCCTTTTGCACTCACATAACATGGCCTACCTATAAAAAACCTGTTCTTCAGATAAACATCCCAGTGCTTCAACCCTGCCTTACAAAGGAAGAAAAAAAATTATAGCATATTTCAGAAAATTTTTCCTATATTCTGTCTATCAGGCTAAAAATAAAATCTATTTTCTTTACTTTTTCCGTGTTCATCTTTACAGGTCTTCAGGTTATTTGGCTGTCTGTACAGCTGCATTAAATACTCAGCTTTCTTATTGCTCTGCTATTTCAAAGCAGCTAGAAGTCTCATTAGGAGAGAACCCCATTGAAATGAACAGCTTAGGTATTGGGTCATTTTATCTTTGTTGAGACTACTGACTCACATGTCAACTAAGATTTGCTTCCATTCTTGGAAGATAGGATGAAAATGACACTTTGGATGTTACCTTTTCCTATATCATTTATAAACTTTTCCAGTTTCCACTGTTGGGAATCGAATAGCTTGAAGAATTGTACCAGTGCCTTTGTTATACTCTCCTTATTTGTCGTCTCATTTTCCTTTGGCATCTTGGACTAATCAGTTACTTTACTGGTGTTACCAAGTGTTTAAAGAGTTAGAAAATATGGTGATAGCTTTAAACTTCCCTAAATGTAAACATAAGTAAAAATATTAAAGTTTGACTTTAATGAAAGTACTTAAGTATATCTCTTGCTACTAGAACTAAGAGTTGAAGAGCAATAACAAGAACCATCTTCATGCCATGTTTACTTTCTGAAATAAAAGTAATTGGTATTTTTTTCCACTGAGTTGTCCCTACCTCCTTGCCTCTCACCCGTGCATACTAATCTCCATCTCCATCTTTCACATTTGAACTTGAGAAGAATGCGATGAAGGCTTCTAAAAAGATAGCAAATTCAAACATTATTTACTTTGTATGTCAAAAATGTCACGTTTTATGTCGCTCTATGACATACACTTAATATATGGAGACCTCTAGAATATAAGAAGCTTTCATATCTGTTCCATATGAATTTCTCATATGTAGAAATTCCTTACTTTTACTCAAAAACCAAAAATAATTGGGAAAACTGAAAAACAATTATTCTATTTGCAAAGGTTTTCTTGAATTTTCAAAAATTTATTCAGTGATTTGTATTCTTTTCTAGTATACTTTTCAACGATCTTTTCTTGGCTGACATTTTTGTTGGTTTATAACTACCCTCACTCATCCCAGTTTCTTAGATTGTTTTTTTTCCTAATGAATCATCAGACTTTTTTTTCCTTTTTTTTTTTTTTGCTAGTTTGGACTCTTGTTCTTCTATTTTTATAAGAGAAGGTACTATAGATGTAGAAAGTTAATCTTTGGCATCATAACTCTATTTATACACAGTCAAAGGCATGCAAGTCTGACTTTAGTATTTACTTCACATAGTAAAGATGGGGGAATTTTCTTATTTTGATTATGCCTCCATATTTTGATGAAACTTTCACTTGATGCTATAAGAATAACATGATGCTCTGGTATTTCAAAGCTGAGTATATCTTTTGCTCTGTTTTTGTGAATCTTAAATGCATAGGCCAATTTTAGTGATTCACAGTCAAACAACTTTATAACTTCTTTATCTCCAACCACAGCAAGCATAGAATCAGAAATAAATGAAACAGAAGAAATTCTCTTTCCATTGATGATGTTACCACTAATGGATGCATTTTCAGGTTGGTAGATATCTATCTTGTTTATTATGACAAATATATACTTCTCTCTACTAGGGGAGCACTGAACTATGTGAGCATTTTATTTTATATTTTTGATGAATGCAGATCTTCCTTCAATATGTTTCCATGTTTGTAATGTCTTGTCTATTACAATTGATAGTGCTAATTTGTCAGTTGGATGAAAAGATAGAAAATTCACATAATCCCTTATGTGTTGTAATAGACTTCAAACATTCCCATCTCTTTGTATCCCAAACATAAATTAGTCTATAAAAGAGTTAGACTATATTCTCCTCCACTGATTAAGTGCCCATTACCAAAGAATTTCAAGAAATTTATTGTGCCATTAAGATGCAGTAGTGCTCCCTGTTCTACCCTTTTTTTCATATCATAGAACCGAATTGTTTCATCTTTGTTTCCAGTGACCACAAAACAGTTATTTATATCTACTGTTGATATGGATGCATATGGCCATGGTAGGTGAAGTCAGTCACAGGAGACCTTTTCTTCCTCTGGCTTCTCCAACTAGACTCCCTGTGCATGGGGAATCTGAAAAGAACCTGCTCAGCCACAAACTACTTCCAT
>JAQQSZ010015280.1:0-11315 GCA_028646595.1 Phalanger gymnotis
CCAGGGTGATAAAGTCTTGAGTTAAAATCCAAATATGCTAATACTTAGGATAAGTTAAAAGATTTTGTATATTTAGCCTAGAGAAATGAAAAAGATTAAAATGGAATCTCCTTGAGATCAAGGACTGTCTCAGTTCTGGACTTGTATCCCCAAGCACAAATACTAGCACTTTCTTCCTATGAAAAGCTGAATAGCTAATAAATTTCTGACTTTGCATAATGATAATTTCATCAATCAAAAGACAGTGAAAGTGACAAGGGAAATGGCTATCCATGACCTGATTCTGACCCAAAGGAAGGATGATATGCTGAAGTAAAAATTAAAGCAATCTTGGATACAACTGGCCACTCATAATAACTTACGACAGGAGAAGAAAATGTGATTGAACTTCAATAAGCTGTGAATAAGAGCTTAAAAATGATTTTCCTTTCATTCATTCATTCCCATTTGATGCCAAAAAAAAATCTAGAGAAAAGTCCCTAGTATGGTTTCTAAACCCCTTTTGGAGAAATTATTGAAGGTTATTATCAAGAGTTGTATAGATGAGAAGGTATACAGATATTGTGATCTATTCCATTGAAGAGAGTGCCACATAGATTAGTTCACATGTAAATCCACCACTGCTTCATTCCAACATTCATCTCCCTCCCACCCTTGCAAAAATAAACATCTGTTCTTGACCACTAAGAATGGTCCCATCATTCACATTTGCCTGATAAACTTTGGCTGATACGGCATGACAACAAAAAGGGAGAGACTTAAGTTATAACAATGAAAGAGAGAGAGAGACAGAGAGAGAGGGAGAGAGAGAGACAGAATAAAAGCATGGTGAGCAATATACATAGGATATAGAATGTGAGTTGAAAAGGTCATTAACAAAATATACTATAATACACATATACTCTATATCATCTTACACAGTAAGCCTTAATGTTTATTTAACTTCTATTTAATAATAGTCACTTAAAGAAAGCTCACACATAAGACCATAGTAAGAACAAATACTATTTCCCTTTATTTCAAGTAAAATTAACATTAAATGAACGATTATTTAAATGTTGTGATGAGTATGCTAACAAATTCCTCATGGGGATAATCCCTACCTGGAAAAAAAAAACTGTAGCCCCTCAATGCCTTCTCATCTTGTGAGATGACTGTATATGTTTGGTGTTTTGTTTTGTTTTCCCATCCGTAAATTCTCTATAAAGGATCTGCTTAGCACTATGGATATTTTGTTCCAGTTCTTTTAATATCTCAAGTACATATCAGAGAAACATTTGAGTTGCCCACCTAGTGCTTCTCATTTTTACCAGATCATCTGTTGTTCTGATCATATATGTCTTTGATGATTTATTTAATGCATTTCCAAAATAATTTACTATTTGAAATATTCAATAGTTTGCTTCAAGTCACTCATCAAATATCTTTTACCTATGCTCTGGGTTACTTATAATTTTGATCTTTCTAAATAACGTTGTTGCCTAATTTCCAGCCATATAATATCACCAAGAAATCATAGATGCTAATAATAGATATTATGACAAAAAGTAACTAAAGATTATTGAAAATACCACACAGATTTTTTTTCCCACATGAGATAAAATCCAATCTTCTCTTTTTATTTAATTCTGTATCTAATTTATTGTTTATCTGTAGCAAATGTCCAAAATTTATACTGATAAATTCTTGTTATGGTGTACCTTTGAGCTATGTGTTACAGTCTAGGCAACATGTTTTTCATCAGCTTTATTTTTGTAATGTAAAGGATTAAAGCAACCCCACAATATTATTTTTTAAAAAAATACATACACCTAAAAATAAACAAACATCACCAACCCCACCTTGGATTGTTAACATTTATCAGAATCAGAAACTGCCCTTTTATTATGTAAAGTCACTGCTCTACTCTACAAGAAGCTACTCAAGAATCACACCATTCCTTTTGAGTACCTTAGACACCATCTATGTACAAGTACTGTGTTTTGCTAATGTCCTCTTCAACTGACATTCTGTATTCTGCTTATATTACTCACCATGCTCTTTTCCTTTATTTTAGAAACTTATAAAGATAACAAGCTTTGATTCCAGACAATAGGCTCCAAATTTAGTACCACAGGTCAAGCAAAGAAATCTACTCTTTAAAATATCGTTTCAGAGATGCATGTATTGTTTAAAAGTGATACTGAGAGACAGATTTCCATTCAATTTAAGCTTTAGAAAATACTCAGTTATTAAGGGTATGATGAAATATGCAAATCTATTGTCTTAGATTTACATATGTACCAATAAGATTGGTATTTTTGCTTTATTTTTGGAGTAGTGGATATTTTATAGTGTCTCTAGCAGTTCTATACCCTTTAAAATTGGACGAACAAAATTATACTTCTTACCTAAAAGAATTTCTACATTTGGGATGTTTTTTACAAGAAAATACAATGATTCAGGTTGAGGTGGAGAAGGAAAAAGCAAGTAGGAAAGCAAAAACTGTTTTGTTTTTTTTTTTCTAATAGTTTGAAATTGGAATTAAATAACAACTACTCATAATGACCATGACCACATAGCTTGACCTTTGGTACAACGTATGTTAGAAAAATATATCATTTATGAGGAATCTACTGCTATTACACTCTGTGTGTATAGTCAAATATGTAAATACAATGTGGACAAGCCCTTCATTTAATTGTAAATGAGAATGATTGGATTTTTAACTACACCACAGACTACCTCCATTGGTGCAAGATGATCTTGACTAACATTTCCTACCTTCCGGTGTGTATGCCACTGTGTAGAGACACTGCTGAGCTCTACTTTAAAGTGAAATGGCTCTGTTACTGCTTGATCAGAGACTATATAAAGGAAATCACAGGAGTGGATGGACCTTAGGAATATTGCTTAATTGCTATAAAAACAGTCAATGGCAGGTGACTGTTATACACTGGCAATGAAAGATGTATCAGCATGTACTGGGGTCATAAAATAGCCTCCTATTTACTGCACTTGACTTATTGCTTCTGACAAATCTCTAAGGCTATAAACCCATCAGCAATGATAGAGGTAAACATAGAGAGTTCCCTATACCAGTGAAATCACTGTTCTGTTCTGTTTTGTTTTGTTCTGTTTTTAACAAAATCAGCATTTTAGATTGTTGTTGTTGTTTATCTTGCATTTTCCAAGAGGACCAATGCTATCATGGAGGGATGTCTTGACCCATGTGTGAATTGGATTTAGATAAAGCAGAGTTTCACAAAGTCATCTGCCTTACTCTCTTCCAGAGACATCAAAGTCCAGTGGCAAGACAAAAGTCAAGATGACTAGTGATGGCCTGGGATGCAGTGGATGACCTTGATGTCTTTGATGTCTGACCAAGTTCTAAGCTCTCCACAGTGCCTGCTTCTGCTGCCTTCATGGTCATTGGACAAATTGTTCTTATCTACCTATTCTACCAAGGGAAGTCTTCATATGCTTAGGGTAGACATCCCCCTAACTCACAGATATCAGTTACTCTCAACCTGGTTTAGCCTGTCTGCCAGGCTGTTTACCCTGTTTACCAGGGTCTGGCTGTTATGCATGCTACAGCTTCTTGGAGCCACAGGTGAGAGTTGGGTAAAGATAGACAGCAAAGATGGTTGAACAGCCCTGAAAAGGGCTCAGCAAATCCTCACACCAGGAGTACTAGTCCTCCTTGGACACCTCATACACCCTTGTTAGAATATAACATAGCTGGAACACAAAGCCAAGATGGCAGATAGAGTCATAGGAAGAAAAAAATTCCTCCAAATGATTCTAGAAAGTTCTCCAGACTGAAATCCAACCAGCAAATCAAAGGAAAAAAAATTATACTGATTAAATTTTCTAGCCCAGGTCAGTATAGGGAGATAGAAAAGTCTATCGTTGATGGTCCCTGGGTCTGACCAGGAATATTCCTTGTGGAGGATTCCAGTGCCCAAGGACTGTGCAAAGGGCAAGATGAGATCATAGACTCACATCAATTTTATATGCCCCTGCACAGCCAAGCAGGATATGGGAAGAAGTGTCAAATGGCAGCTACCCAGGTCATGGTCACAGATCCAGGGTAGAAATAGTAAATTAATTGAACCCCAGAATGAGGTGTGGTTACAAGTCCTGGCTGTGTACTAAACACAGAAGAAGTTCAGAAGCAAACAGCAGTTCTATGGCTCAGAGTTCAGAGGAAGAGTAACTGTTCCCAGTTTCTAGCCCAATCTGAAGCCAGAAAACCTACAGTTCAGTAATTCTAAAGCAACACAACATTCCAGCCCTCTAATAGTGACTGGGTGAAGTATCAGTCTATTTGTACGTTGCTCAGTCCCAGACTCATGTCAGGAACCTGGAGAGCTCAGATGAGAGGACTTCAATCAGACTTTGCCATGGACCAGAGCATTTTGGGAGCACTAAAAGCTTGCTGGTTCCCAGCTTGAGCTGTCCCTAATAGCCCCAAATAACAAAATACTCAAGAACACCCAATAAAGCAACAACAGGACCAGACCACACCTTCCCTGCAGAGCCTGGCCATAATATGAAATCTGAAGTCAGAGAGTGGTTGCCAAGTGAGAGAAAAAAAAAAAAAGAATCTCACCATAAAAAGAATTATGGAAACTGAGATCCTCAAGACACAAGCTCAAAAGTAGAGAATGACTCCAAAACATCTCCAAAGAAAACCACAATATGACAGCTTGGGGACAAATTCAATGAGAATTCTAAGAAGAGTTGATATGACAGGTTTTTTAAGTTAAAATAGTTTTGCAAATGAAATAATAGTACTAGAGAATAATGAAAAAGAAAGTTGTGGAAGAAAGAATTGGAAAGGGAAAAATAGCATAGCACAAAAGGTACAAAACCTTGTCCAAGCAACAAACAAAATCATATCAAAAACATATCAATGACTTTGTGATATAAGAAATATGAAAATAAAATCAAATTACTGAAAAAATAGAAGAAAATGTAAGATATTATATAAGGAAAACTGACCTAGAAAATAGAAGAGAAAAAATTAAGAATTATTAGATTATCTGAAAACTATGACAAAAAAAGAGCTCAGACATGATATTTCAAGAATCCTCAAAATTGCATTGAAAGAAAAAGGAGAAATAAAAAGAATTCACACATTACATCCTGAAGGAAACCCCAAAATGAAAACTCCCTGGAGCATTGTAGCCAAAATCTAGAGATTTGGGGTAAAAAAAAAGTACTTCAGAAGTATTGAGGAGCCACAGTCAGACTCACACATGATTTAGCAGCTACCATGCTAAAGGAATGGAGAGCTTGGAATATAATATTCCAAAAGGCAAAGGACATAGGCTTGTATCCAAGAATAACCCACATGGTAAAACTATGTAATCCTATATGGAGAAAAAAAGGATTTTTAATGAAAGCATTTGCAAGCATTCCTGATGAAAAGATAAGAGCTGCGTAGAAACTTTGCTGTTTAAGCACACTAAATAAAAGAAATATAAAAAGGTAAATGTGAACAAACAATAATAAAGAACTAAATATGGATAAACTATATATTTCTAATATGGGGAGATGATGTACATGTCCTCTTTAAACACTGTCATGATTAGGGGTCATAGAGGTAGTCTAATTAAATAGAAGGCCTGGGATTAATTTGATTATGTCTTGATGATCTTAAAAGAAGGATAGAAAGGAAGAAGCGAAATATACTGGGAAGGGATGGAAAGGAAGATAAGAGGAAAGTATCTCACACATACAAGTACACAAGTAGAAGTCTACAAATAAGGAGGAAGTCAGGGGAAATCGTTGACACTTGTACTTCATTTTCATCTGAACTTGTCAAAAGAGGGAAGAAATACACAGAGACTTAAGAGATGAACACAGAACATGTCACTCAGCAGGGAAATATGAAGCAAAAGAGAGAAGAAAGAAGGAAAAATTACACACATACATACACACACATGTGTGTACATGTACGTGTATATGTGTACGTGCATATATATGTATGTGCATGTGTGTGTATGTGTATGTGTGTGTGTGTATACACACTTACATATACATGTATATCAGATATGGCCAATGCAGAAATTTGGTTTGATTGACTATAAATGTTTGTAATAGGGGTTTTCTTTTTTCTTTCATTCTCATTTGGAAAGGTGGAGGGAGAGAGGATGGAATTTCGCTAACTAAATAAATCAAAATTTACTTTTTGAAAAGAACATGATGTAGCTTAAAATACTACATGTTCTAGAAATGCTCAGAAGTTTATTATTACTTTTATACAAAACTTATGTTGATGTTGTTTTACAGTGTGTAAAATATGCATGTATGTCTTCTTGTTCTTACTAGTCACCCAGGTGAATGAGTACCCAATTCACCTTCTGCTTCAGATTTAGTGTGTTAAATTATCCAGATATAACAATTCCACTTTCAATTCATGTCTCTAACGTCTCTGAAACTCAGATTTTATTTTGCAATACCATTGTAAACTAAAGCCATATCTCCCCTCACAAACTAATCAGAATAGGGAACTGGGAACAGAGAAAGCCAATATTCAAGAAAATGTGGCATATGCCTTTAATCTAAGAGCTAGGAGATGGGCTGCATCTCATGCTACCTCCTTGAAAATAATTAAGGATAGTATATACAAATCAGTAACAGAGGTTCCTCTGATATTTGCAAACTCTAAAGCAGTTATTTGTTTCATCATTAGCCACAGCAAGAATTACAGTGCAATTCATAATAAGATTTGGACAATTTGGTGGACCTTGGAGAATTCCTTCAGTAAGAGCAGATATAAGTTTATGTTGCATTGTTCTTTATTGTATGAGTATATGCATCTTCCTGAGTTTCCTTCATGGAATTCTGGCCCTAGGATAATTGCCTTATGTGTGTAGTTCATGAAGAGCAGTGTTTATGTAGAAGAGAATCCAGTGGTGTTTGTCTATGGTTATTGGGAAGAAATTTGGAAAAAGACATGGCTCATTTATATCATACAATTCACTTTTTATGAAATCTTGACCACTTATCTGAGAATATCAGGTCTACATCATAACCAAAATCTTTTACAAGTGGAAGAAAAGTAATCTTCATATGGACACATGTTTTTTAAATTCAATTATGTTGTTTGAATTTCAGATATGCATTCAACGTTTTTTATTTCTACTTTTTAACCTCACTTCTCACATCGATTCTTTCATGGCTCTTACCAAGTTGGAAACTTTTTTTTAATGAAGCAGATTATACTCTATCAATGCAGCATGGAGGAATAGACTGAGCAGTAGATTTGGCATCAATTTATTTTCTAACTTTGAATTTGCTACTTACTAGCTGTGGGACTTGGGCAAATCACTTAATTTCTATAAGCCTTACTTATAAAATGGGGAAGGGGATTGGACTAGAAGTATAGGTTCTCTTCCAGCTATTAGCCAATAATCCTATTATCAATGTTTTCTTATCCTGTGTTACTTGTCCATATTGTCCCATAAATCTTCCAAAGTGAGTTCACCCAATTTTGGAGGATCTTCTTCTAGAGATCTTGACTTTTTGTGGATTGAATGGAGTATATGATCAATCTACCAGTTATCCCTCGCTCTTGCTAATGCCAATAATATAATTAGGTGAAAAATTGTCACTGGATCCAATGATATCACAACCATTAAAAATATGCAATTTATAGTGCAATTGATAATTTATTTCAACAAAGTCTCCTAAGTGAAGTCTACAGCACTAGAAATCAGTTGACCTAAGCATCTGCACTAGAAAATAAAAGCAGATGAAAATTCAAGTTGAAGAGAATAGGACATATTGAAAGAAAGATATTGATTTGGAATATCCAATGAAAATAGACAATAAACTTTACCCAGAATTAAGTGAGAGGGCGCTGTCCCTCCTTTTCTTTTTAGTGAAAAGTCCTGATTAGATTGCAAAATAGCAGGCAATAGCATTTTTATTGCCCTTGTTAGAAGAACTCCACTCAGGCAAGGGACTATATAATTATTCTATTTCAAATCATAGTCCAGATAGCCATTCTCTGATATTTATATTGCCCCTAACATATCTTGGGGGGAAAAAATCTCTTTAGTTATCATCGGAATTCAACAACCTCAACTTGTTCTGCCCCATTTCCATCTTTATAAACATCTTTCTAAAATTGGTTGATCAGTGAGTTGCCCATGCAGCCATGAAATTCACTCTAGAGAACTCTCTCCTGCTCTCCACCAAACCCCACCCCCCACATCTGACTCTTTTCTGCATAAATATTCAGGTTTTTTTTCTTAATTCTTAAGCACTTTCCATTCTTCTTAGGAAGTCTACTTCTCCCTCAGAATGTTAGGTCAATAGATTCTAATTATCCTCTATCTGAAGCTTTTGAAGTCTGCTCTCCACAAAACTAAGGTGACTATGAAACTGATAGTTTTTCTTCTCTATTCCGGAATTTTAGGCTGAGTGGTCACTTGTACCCAAGATTCCTATCGATTCTATTTCAATATCTAATCCCTCCTTGTTGGTTGCAGTTTCCCTTGTCATTCCTTCAACCATTTGATGGATGGAGTTATCATTAAGGAAAGTCACAAATGTATCAGCTGTTCTGTTTTTGTCTTAGCAGATGCCCAGATAGTTACAAGTTCTTCATCAATCACTACAATATTATACCTAGGTGACTGGGAACTATTTCCCCCCTGAACCTCTTATCTAATTCTTCTTTTGTTCAGGTGGCTTGTTGAAATCTCTAAGGTCAGTTCTAGCTTTTAATCTTATATTTTATAGTTTCCTTCTGTATCAGATAGTTCTATAGAAGTGGTGAATATAAAGGAAAAAAATGGGCATCAGATGACCTCAATGTCTTGGTTTCTTTTTGCCTCTACCACCCTGCTGTAAGTTAAATCTCCTCTACCTATATAACCATTTTTTATCCACCCACATGTATGTATATGTGTGTGGGACTATACATATATTATAACATGTGTATCACATACATGATAAAATTCAAATCCACATGAAAAAGGCTTTCAAAGATTTAGATGTTCTACACATGTAAAATATTATTTAGCTGTACTAGTTCTTTTTTCATCTGTCTTCTAAGGCTACATTGTCAGTTTCTTGGTAGTAGAAACTAGATTTTCATCTTCTTTAAGCCCTTTATTATGTACACAGTATCATGCATATTTGGGGCATTCACTAAATATTCATTCAATAGCATCTGATTAAATTGTTAACAGATATTTATGGACAATCAGGTGCTCATTCTTTCTTTTCCCCTACCCATGATCCTCCCGTTTTTTCTGTTCAAGAAATTCTGAACTAATTAGCAAACTTTAGCCAAGGCACAGCCTCCATTTCATAGCTTTATTGCTTTTTATCATGAGTCTCTTCAGTTCAATTTCACAAGGCATTTAAAAGATTGGTGTCAACACTAAACTGTGTACCAAGGACACTTTGCATTGACCTCATCTTATGCACTCAGTCTTGTTGTAACCTGATTGTCTCATCTATTCAGATGATGCAAAATATAGCCAATTGTTTGAAATAATAGAGGGAAACAATAGCTAAAGAAGAGACTTGACAAGAATAGAATACTCTTTCACTGATCTTTCAATAAAAACATGCAGCCAAAATGTGGGGAAGAAACCGAAAGGATGCCAGTATCTCTCATTCTACTCCTGACTGCTTTTCAATTTGATTTATGGACCTTCTCCAAGTTTCGTTGGAAACAAAACAATATATAGGAGTGGTAAACCAGATATATTCCTGTTCTGTGGAGTGTCTCCCGAGGACAATACAGCAAACGGGGGGTGGGGGGGAGCCTATTTGAATACCTGTATATGACAATTCAGTTTCTAAAATCATGTGTATATCTACACAATTTCAATAGTGTTATTATTCCTCCTTTTTCACATCTTGTGTTTTTCTCTCATGTAGACTCATCTATAAAACAAAAATCCGCTCTTACATACAAACAATAAGCTGTTTGAGGACAAAAAAAAAAAAAGAGACATGGAGTTCATCTCATCTCTACCTCCACTCATTTAACAAAGAAGAAAACTAGAAAGCTTGAGTCCCTGATAAAGTAATGTGTTCAAGGCCACAGAGGTCATTATAGTAAATCTGGGAATAGTACCCAGTTCATTTAATTCCAAAATCATTGTTCTCTCCATTATATGTGGCCGATAGCTCATGATGCTGTGAGATCACTCCTATTCACTCAATGTGATTTCATTATCATGGTGCTCCTTTTGCCATATATGATGTCCAACTGCCTACCTTTAAACTTCTCTTCCTCTGACTGCCTCTCTGGTACTTACATACACACCCACCACTCCCAATATTCATGGTATACTTTCCAATTTTCACTCATACATTACTAGCTGTTTTCAGGCCTTAAATTAACTTGAATTTCACAAGATCAGTGATTTAGTATTCTTCTAAGTAAAGAAGAAGGGTTAAGGAAAATAAATCATCAAGGGACATGGAGATAATAAAAAATGCTTTTCCATTTTTGGCTTACTTAAAAGTATTTCACAGGACACATAACTACATTATTGTAAGTATGACTTCTAATGGTGAAGATCATAAACCACTTGCACCTTCTCATTCTGGGTCTTGTCCTCTGATAAATCCAGCAAATAATGTCTAGGGACTAGAATATCTACACATATTTTTTTTTTAACACATTAAGGGCACCAACACAGCACTCTATATGTCCAGCTGTTATTCCTCTCTATCACTACATTGCTGACCCTCATCCTTTCCAATTACATATATTCTGGTTTAATATCCCTTTCGGATCTTTTTTTTTTTTGAGATTTTTTATTTTTAATTTACAGCACTCGGTTCTACATCATTTTGAGTTCCAGGTTTTCTTCCCCACCTCCCCCCTCCCTCCCCAAGACAGCATGGAATCCGATATATCTTCTACATATAACACACTAGTCAAGTTATGAAGAAGAATTATGACCAATGGAATGAATCATGAGAAAGAGAAAACAGAACCAAAAAAAAACCCAAGATAAAAACAAAAACTAAAGAGAAAAAAAAGGGAAAAAATGGCGAGCATAAAATGTGCCTCGATCTGCATTCAGACTCCATAGTTCTTTCTCTGGATGTAGATAGCATTCTCCATTGTGAGTCCTTTGGAGTTGTCTTTGCACCTTGTGTTGCTGAGAAGAGGAAAGTCTTTCAGGGTTAGTCATCACAAAATCCATATATCTGTGGTTGTGTATAATGTTCTCCTGGTTCTGCTCTGCTCACTCAGCATTATATTGTGTAGGTTTTTCCAGGTTGTTATGAGGTCCATATCATCCCCATTTCTTATAGCACAGTAGTATTCCATTACCTTCATATAC
>JAQQSZ010015281.1:0-11314 GCA_028646595.1 Phalanger gymnotis
GAATTGGCCCCTTTTAAGTCTTTAATCTACGCCCACAGGGGTTTCACACCTGATAGGGCTTTGGGCCTGGGGCTTAGCGTTTAACAGGTGAAAGTACTTTCACCATAAACAAAAGCCAAACTCCTCAAGCACACCCGTTAAACTAAGCCCATTTTGCCTTACTGGCACAATACCTTAAGTGTTGTCTGGTTTGAGCAAATTACTAATGAGGTCGATCTTAGGTTAAGCATCCAAACGGATCATTTAGTTTGTTCTGTACCAAGACCACAGAATATATACTTTTAATCCCAGGTATACATCCAGCAAAGGCTAATGTAGAGGTTTACAAAGTAAGTACTTTGTTCACAACTCTTACTACAAAAGTCTTAACATTCCCATTTTATTGATAAGGAGAATGAGGGTCTGAGGTTAAGTGATTATCCATGGAATGTTAGAGATAAGTTACTTTCCATCTGTCCTTGGAAATAGAAGGTAATACTACTTTCTTCATCATTTTCTAAGTTTAATTTGATTTTCATTACATTTTAAGTTTCAAACTGTCTCCCTCCCTCCCCACACCACACCAGAGATGGTCCCCATTTGACACAACATACATACATACACATGTGAATGTGTGTGTGTATGTGTGTGTGTGTGTGTAAAAACCATACTATACACACTTCTTTTTATCAGTTCTTTCTCTGGAGGTGGACAGCATCTTTCTTCCTAGTTCCTTTGTAGTTGATTTCAGTATTGATAATACTCAGGATAATATCGTCTTCCATAGTTATTCTTCAAACTATATTGCTGTTACTACAGCCAATGTTCTCTTGGTTCTGTTCATTTCACCACTCATTAATCATGCAAGTCTTTCCATATTTTTTTCCAAAATCAACCTGCTTATCATTTCTTACAGCACAGCAGCATTCTATCATATGCCCTATATGTATATATACCACATACACCACAACTTAGTCAGCCATTCTCCTATTGAGGGATATCCCTTCAATTTCCAGTTCTTTGCCATCGCAAAGAGAACTGGAGAAATTTTAGAACATATAAGTTATTTTCCTTTTGCCCTAATCACCTTGGGAAACAGATTTAATAGTGGTATTGCTGGGTCAAAAGGCATACATCTAAATTTCAAAAACAGGTTTCCTTATTCCAAATTTAGTATTCTTCTCATTTTCCCACACTGCCTAAGTGAGTCTATGGAGGAAGAAATACCAAGTCATTAGCACTGGTCGAAAAGTATGTAAAATCCTTGTCACATGGACAAAAGGAGTAAATAAAAACAGTTTATCAAGGTCACTTAATATTTATGTTGATGATAAAATAATACTATTTCAAAGAACACAATGCCCACATCTGCCAATTCAAAGCACGCAAACTCCTAAAAAGACAAAGAAGATTTTAAAGAATTCAGCATATAAAATTGAATTCTAATTCACAGCTACTGAAAGAAGCAACTCATTTGAAAATTACTGAGGCATTATAGGATAAGTATCTGGTTTGAAATTGTAAATCTAGGGTTCATAGTGTTACATGCTTGCTGTATAAACTTTTCTAAATAACACAAGTAATTTTGATTGATGGGAGATTCTATAAGTCTTAAGCAAAAGATACTAATCTCTTTCCCTGCCCCAATCATTTCACTGGTTTTACCTTTGTTGAAACAGGAGCTAATTTCCTTATTTGTGATTTATTTCTCTTTCTGATTCAGGATCTAGAAATTCGAGTACAGAAGATTCATTTTGGGAAGACAAACAAGAACTGACCCACATGTACCAAAACTCTTGTGTAAAACCATACACTGAGTCCAAAGCAATCTCATCTAATGCTCTCAGAGTGTGAATAACCTAGGACATGGTAATCGCTGAAGCAAAGCTCCACTGAGAACTGGCGACCTGCTATTTCAAGGACAGGCATTTTAACTATCTTAAATCCTTAAAAATAAATTCTACAAAAATAAAGTTGGCACTAAGTGGTATACTTAAAGGGTATACTTAGAATATGTATTATCTAGAGTTCCTCGAAAAAGTATTTTCCTAGGATTCAAATTGTTCCATATTGAAAGATTTGGTTTTTGTATAAATCATGATTCTCTTCTCTTTACAAGATGTAAAAAAAAAAAAAATCCCCTTCTCTCAAACTGTCTTGTTTTTGTCATTCAACAGCAACACCTGCTGGTTGATGCAAGCATGAACAGGGTTCTGAAGGACTAACAGCTCACTCATTTCCTAAGATTAAAAAACACACACCCAATTTTTCAAAGCAATAGTGGGCAAGCACAAGGATGGCCCAAGCTATCACACCTGAACCTATGAGTGACTCTCAGTTGTCCACATAAATGCCAATATCTACCTTGTGCCAAGATCTTTCCATCACACAGACATCTTAAGATATTTAGCCACGTGTCCTTAGAGATCATGTAGTCCAAGGTTTGGACAGCTAGGTGGCGCAGTGGATAGAGTGCTGGGGCTGAAATCAGGAAGACTCATCTTTCTGAGTTCAAATTTGGCACACTTATTAGCTGTGTGACCCTGGGCAAGTCATTTAACCCTGTTTGCCTCAGTTCCTCATCTGTAAAATAATGTGGGGAAGGAAATGGCAAACCATACCAGCATCTTTGCCAAGAAAACCCCAAAAAGGGTCATGAAAAGTAGAATACAACTGAACAACAAATGCCCAGAAGTTCTCAGTTTGTCTGTGTTTTTTTTCTGTCTCAGACCCCTTTGGTAGTCTCATGAAGTCTATGGACTCCTTCTTGGAATAATGTTTTCCAATGCATAAAATAAAATATATGAGATTACAAAGGAAAACAATTATATTAAAATTCAGTTATTAAAGTCTTTCAAAAAATTAATGGACCCCAAGTTAAGAATCCCTGATCTAGTTCAAACACAATTTTACAAATGAGGAAACTGGGACTTAAAGAAATCACCATCTCAAAATCACTCTGGTAAACTGAGATTCAAATCTAGGTCCTCTACTCCAAATCTAGTGTCCTTGATGCTATACCAGGTCTTCGGTCTTCCACCTTTTCTGAGATCATTTTGCTAGCTACTATCATCATCATCAACCAATTCTCTTGTGCAGAATGATATACTCCTGTATGAAGGCAATGAAGTCTATGGGGATGGACTAAAAGATAAAAATGGGCTAGTGAGTGTTAAAGTTCACTATTCTATTTTCAGTGACCTATTATGATGCTCTTCCTTCCAATTATTAGAGACAGGAGCTACATTTGTTTTTTTTGAGAGACAATCAGGGTTAAGTGACTTGCCTAGGGTCACACAGCTAGTAAGTATCAAGTGTCTGAGGTCACATTTGAATTCAGATCCTCCTGACTCCAGGGCAGGCGCTCTATCTACGGTGCTACCTAGCTGCTCCCAGGAGCATCCCCTTTCTGGATGCACATACTTTAAAACATTTTAGCCAACTTAAAAGTTTCCTGATTGAATATATGTACACGTAACACAAATATACTTATGTATGCGTATTTGCATACAAATGACATATGATTATATACATATGCAAATACATTTCTCTTTCCAATTATTATAGATCTCTCTCTCATACACACATATAAATCATATGTCCTATCTGAGCATTAGCACAGATAGTTCAAGATAGAGTAGATTATTTAATACTTCCTAAACTCTGTGTATATATACACATATATTTCAATATTTCAACGAATCGGTCATCCTAACAATGGGGTTGTTTCCTTCAGGAACAAAAGAAAATTCTCATTATAGTTGAACTGAGATACCTATACCTTATAAACTCAATTGCAAATAACAATGAGCCTTTTTAAAAAAAATAACTTGGAATCCTTGTCGTTGCTTTTTTTAATTTTCCATTTTATCTTTACCTTTTAGCACTGAAATATTGCAGAAAAGGAGTTATTAACATACACTCTGGATAAACATTTTATTTAAGAGGCATATAGATAATGCAGCATAATATTCATTAAATATGTGGGAAGCCCATTCCTCCCTTCATGTCCTTCTTTCCCAAACTGTACAACCCAAAGTGCCCTGATATACCTTTCAAGACACTTATTCTTGCTACTAAACTATTTCCTGACCACTGAGCATGCCCAGCTCTTTTAGGTCTACATCAGTTTCAGGGTTGGGGACTTTTCCTTTCTCATGACTGAAGGATAGTGAAAACATTAAAGACAGAAAGACTTAGTGCTTTACTTAAATGGGGTTATGGCTATGTGGGGGAAGAGGAGTAGGAAATGGACCTACTCACATTGATCAGACTTTCCCCAGCACTGTGACAAAATCAGATTTCCTTTGCAGGGTCACTCTATTTGGCACAGGACAAACAACAGGAATGCTTTACTGCTGAGTTACTGACTAACCACCTGCATATACAATATCCCCTCACAAAAACCCTGCTTCTCAGGGCACTGGTCAGCTGCCCTGGATCTTGCAGTTTCTATCTTCATGTTAATTTCAAAGCTTTGTCACCCGGGTCTTTCCAACACCAGTTCACTGGGTGACAGACATGACAGATAATAGGCAAAGCCAAAATAGTGTCAGTTGGCTTACTGCTTAAATGAATTGGGAGTTTGGCAGGCTGGTTTCGTATAGAACTGATGGTTCAGCTACTTTGTGTTTCAAAGGAAGATACTAGGGGAATTGGGGGGATTATTACTGAGGAAGATGGTTATACTCCCAACAAATCGTCAGAATCTCAGAGAACATAGTAACTACAAAAGGTCTGAACAGTATCCTAATCCTTATTTGTTAACTCTACACACTAGGTTTGTTTAGCTAGCAAAAAGTCATCGAACAGAGCAAAGATGTGGCACCCACAGACATACACACCAGCAATATACAGGGTATCCCTAAAGTCTGGACACATAGGACATCTCATTAAGATCTCATTAACCATTCCACCGAAGACTCTATGTTGTTCAGAGACTTCTTTTTCTGGGGTATGTTAAAGGAGAAAGCGTACTCAATGAAAATCACAAATGCAACACACTTGATTGAACGCATAAAGAGTGAATGTGAAAAAAAAAGAGTGAATGTGCTAAAATTGAAGGCAATGTGGAGTTATGCATCAAGTTCACATAAATCTTGCAAACCTTTGCATCACAAATGATGAAAATCATATTGAAGATGTTATTCATTAATATTCCAATTAAATAAAATGTTGTTGAAAATTTCATTCATTTCATTTCTTGAAAATAACCTGTAAATTGCCCGTAAGGGTTTAGTAACACAGATGAATTTGACTGCCAAAGCTAGTTTAGTAATCAAGCCTGTGCTTTATCACTCAACCAGAGGTGATTTAGGTATCAATAAACTAAGCTTCAAAACCAGGACAAAAAAGTCAGACCTCTAAAACCTGACAGCTGACCCACATGCTCAGTTGGCAAGGAACAGAGAAAAGAGGGACACATGGGCAAACCTTCAGGTGGTCTTTCTGTCCCTTTCTGCAATGTCAATGGCACAGAATGGATTGCCCAGCAGCCATCTGCCTAAATCTGTATTATCTGGGTTTCATGCTAACACAGCACCTTTTACAAACACTGTCACAAAATCTACTTCACAAAAGGTCTCCTAAAATAATATAAACTGCAAATCACTTTTTTGTTGTAAACACACAATAGCTTAATGATTTTTGAAAGAAATTCCCCCAAAAGATAGAGATTTCAATAATGCTTTAAATGATAAATGAGACAATATGAGGTATAAAACAAACTACTTTTGGAGCAGCTAGGTATCACAGTGAAGAAGAGCAGGACTCTCAAGTCAGGAGGACCTGAGTTCAAATTTGACCTCAGATACAAAGTTGGGTAATCCTGGGCAAGTCATTTAACCCCAATTGCCAAAAAAAACCCACTTTCAAGATGTTAATGCAACATTAAGGTTCTTACTCTTTTTCTACATTAAGGGCTCTATAAGAATAGTATTTTTTTTAAAATCACATTAAATTGCATTAAAGTATCAGACACATGAAATTATTCTAAAAACCAGTAAATCAATTACACTGAGACATACTGTAAGAGGTTTTTATGATTATTCAGGGTATAAAACAAAAGGCTTTTTCCACATTTTAAGCAAATTAAATTAGACAAAATCAGTTTCTTGAATTTTCTAAGATCACCAATTTCCCCACTCTGTCTTTCCAAATACATTTTTCCTAACTGCTAGGGTCAAGTGCAGAAGACTTGCATCAAAAGTTCAACTAAATGGATTAAATATGACATCATTTAAGCAAATTATAGTTTTCCAAATTACCAGGACCTATAATGGATAGGTCTATAATCCATGATATGTGATCACTGGGCTTTTATAAAGTATTTATTTGGTTCAGAGTATGAATAAAGATATTATTATAAGGGACAAAAAGATATTTTTAGCTTTCAGATGGATATTAACCCC
Organism: Phalanger gymnotis; assembly: GCA_028646595.1. Classification (NCBI taxonomy): domain Eukaryota; kingdom Metazoa; phylum Chordata; class Mammalia; order Diprotodontia; family Phalangeridae; genus Phalanger; species Phalanger gymnotis. Next base: position 6,390 of record JAQQSZ010015281.1, read on the forward strand.
CTTCCAACAGATGAATCAGGAGATTGGGTAAGGAGCTAGGCAAAGAAAAGGATTCACTGTGTATAATGTCATCTTGTCTAAGCCACCTAGTGGCTAACAACTGGAAATGTGTCATGCAGTTGACTAGGAATCATTTGACAAGATCACAGATTGAAAACTAAAAGGGATCTGAGAGGCCATATAATCTTACTCCCTCATTTTACAGATAAAGAAACAGAGGCCTAGAGAGGTTAATTAATTTGTCTAAGATCACACAGGCAATAAACATCATATAAACATAAAATCAATAAACATTTCAAGCCCGGTCCTCTGACTCCAGAACCATTGAGTGTTCTTTATATCATACATACTGTTTATTATTCCAAACCTCCTTCACAGGCATGAGCCACACATCTTCACCTGGCTCTAAAATCATCTTAAAGTGGCAATGGCAAACATAGCCACAGATATAGTAAGATACTAAGATTATTACTGGTTTGTATAGACCTAGAGTAGTAACCTTTTAGTCCACGTTTTCTCATAATATGTCACTTTCAAAAGACAAAGTAGGGATAAAATGCATATTCTTTAATTAAAATAAAATGTTACTACTGTCTTTTCTTTTTACATTTCCCAGGGCTCCCCTTTGCATCTCCCCCCTTAGAGAACTATCTCTTATAACGAAGAATAAAACAAAGCATAAAAGACAGGAAAAAACCATTCAGTCAAGCTGACCAACACAGCAAACAAGCCTGGCAATATATGCAATGTTCCACACCTATAGACTCCCTACCTCTAAACAGAAGGGGGTGAGGCACCTTCTTAAAATTCTTCTTTGGGACCAAACTTGATCATTTTAATTTCACAGCATTTAGCTTCCACTGTTGCTGTTCTTTCCATTTCTGTTGTTATTTGTAGTCTTGGTGTATATTGTTTTCATCATTCTACATCATTTTGTATCAGTTCATATGTCTTTCCATGCCTCTCCGTAATCATTATATTTACTACTTCTTTCAGCACCACAGTATTCCATTACATTCTTATACCACAAGTGCCTTATTAGCTATTCCTCAATCCATGGGTATCTGCTTTGTTTCCAGTTCCTTGCAACTATAAAAAGTGTTGCTTTAACTACTTTGGTGTCTATGGGGCCTTATTTTTATCCCTGAACTCCTGAAAGTATATGCCTATCAGCGGTATCTCTGGGTCAAAGGTTGTGGACATCTTAGCCATTTCCTTCTCATCATTCCACCTGATTTCCAGATTGGTTGGACCAGTTCATATCTCCATTGACAATGTGTTAACAGTGGGCCCATTTTCCCAGGTATCTCCCAACACTAACCAACCATTTCTCTCTTTTGTTATCTTGTCAGGTATGAGATAAAACCTCGAAGCTGTTTTGATTTGTATTTCTTATTATTCACCATTTGGAGTATTCTTTCACATGGGTGTTAATAGTTAACAATTCTATTGAGAACTGATTGTTTCTATCCCATGTCCATTTAGGTACTGCCATAGTCCAAAAAGTTCAATATGTCTTTATATGGACAAACTTTTGATTCATCTGTGTGTGTATGTGTGTGTGCGTGTGTGTGTGTGTGCATATGTGTGTGTTCCTATATGTACCAAAATGTGCACTAGCTTCTTTTGTGGAGACAAAGATTGGAAACCAAAAGGGGCACTCATAAATTAGGGAATGACTCAAAAATTAAGATACATGAATGTAATGGAATACATACATGTGTGCACTTAGGTATGTGTGTATGCATGTGTGTATTTGGACATGATTTTTGTTAGCTAAAAATTAAATTTTAAAAACAAATTAAAATATGCTTTGTAAGTGAAAAAAACCCCAAATTACAAAGAATCAATAATCTATGGATTGAAAAGGACCTTAAAAGACATCTAGTTCAACTAATTGACAAGTTGTCATCCAATCTCTATTTGAAGACATCCGTGAAGGAGAACCTAGTACCTCCAGAGGCAAGCCATTCCACTATTTTTCCTTAAATCAAGGCTAAGGTTGCTTTCCTTCAATTTCTATTAATTTCTTGGAGTCTGGCTCCCCAGGTCCAAGCTGAACAATTCAAACCATTCTCCATGTAAGAGCTTTTCATATTCATATATATAATGATAGCAATAATAATTGGGGTTTAAAGGGTGCTCAAGGGGACTAGCATATCTAGTGTGAGGACTACCTTTGGCCTTCACCTTTCACCCACCTCTCACCTGTGGCTCTAAGAAGCTGTAGTATAGGCAGTGTCCACAGGGGTGGAGAACCTGCAGCCTTGAGGCCACATGTGGCCCTCTAGGTCCTCAAGTGCAGCTCTTTGAATCCAAAGTTCACAGAACATAAAGTTTGGATCTAGTCAAAGGGTCACATTTGAGGACCTAGAGGGCCATATGTGGCCTCGAGGCCGCAGGTTCCCCATCCCTGGTCCACATCCTGGTAAACTATCCCAGCAGACAAGTTAAATCAGGTGGAGAGCAGAGCAACTGAAGGGCCTCAAACCCAGTGGTGATCGGGGGATATCCACCCCAAGCATTGTAAAGATTCTCCCTGGTGGACTGGGCAGATGAGAACAATTTTGTTCTAATGGCTGTGAAGGCGGCTGAAGCAGGCACTGTGGAGCACTTACAGCTTGGCCTTGAGGACACCAAGGTCATCCACTACATCCTGCGCCATTGTCAGTCATCTTGACTTTTGCCTTACCACTAGAATTCAATGACCCTAAAACGGAGAGCAAAGCTGATGACTTTGCATAATTCTGCCTCACTTAAATCCAATACATGCACAAGTGAGGACATCACCTGTGAATGGCATTGGTCCTTCTCGAAAACAAAGGATGAACAATACTAATAACATTTGTATAGTGTTTGATATATGCCAGGCACTGTGTGAAGTACTTCACAGATCCTATCTCATTTGATCCTTACAACAGTCCTGAGAGGTAAAGTGCAAGTATTGTCCACATTTTACAGATGAGGAAACTGAGGCAGGCAGAGGTTAAGTGACTTTCCCAGAGTCACAGAGCCAATAAATATCCAAGGTCAAATTTATACTCGGGTTTTTCTGACTCCAGGCTTGGCACTTTACTACTTCAACCAGGGGTGGGAAATCTGTGGCCTCAAGGCCACATGTGGCTCATTAGGTCCTTAAGTACGGCCCTTTGACTGAATCCAAACTTTACAGAACAAATCCCCTTAATAAAAGGATTTGTTCTGTAAGGACCTAGAAGGCCACATATGGCCTCGAAGCCACAGGTGGATTCCCACTCCTGTTTAAGACCATTATCATGCCCTACTCTTTCCTACTCCCTGCCTAAACGTGTCTTCTTTTTTCCTGGTTAAAGATCCCCAATTCAATCAGCCATACTGTATATGGCATGGTTTCTACTCCCATCACCATCCTGGTCACCTTCTTCTGGATGGTCTGTAGTCTATCAATATTCTTCCTAAAATGTGGCACTGAAAACTAAGTAGAATAATCCAGATGTAGACTGAACAGGACAGAATACAGTGAGGCCATCCTCTTCCTGGTTGTGGACACTGTATGTCTTTTAATACTGCTGAAGTGTACTGTTGGCTTTCTTCAATTAACTCTCAAACTGTTGATCTATAGTGAGCTTGAAAGCCATCAAAACCCCAAGATCTTTTCCATATAAATTGACATTTAACCACTGCATTCCTATCCCATAGAATTCACTTTTTCATGCAGGTCTTTCCATATATTTTTCTTAAATCAATTTACTCATCATTGCATACAGCACAGTAGTATTCCAGCACAATCACACACCATAGCTTGTTTAGCCATTCCCCAATGGATGGACATCACCTTAATTTCAAGTTCTTCACCACCACAAAGAGAGTTGCTATAAATATTTTAGTACACATCAGGGTTTTTTGCTTTTTCCCTGATCATTTTGGGAAACAGAACTAATAGTAGTATTGCTGAGTCAAAGGGGATACACAGTTTTATTACTCTTTGGGCATAATTCCAGGTCGCTCTCCAAAATGATTGGAGCAGTTCATAGTTCCACCAACAAGGTATTAGTGTCCCAATCTTTCCACATCCTCTCCAACATTTGTCATTTGCCCCTTCTATCATTTCAGCCAATCCAATAGGTGTGAGAAGATATCTCAAAGTTGTTTTAATTTGTAAGTCCATTTTTAAAATTTAAGTATTTAGAGCCAACCATGCATATTTTAAATATGTATTTCTTGCACTAATATATAAATCTTTTGTTTCTCTTCACAAATACTTGTTAATCTTATTAATATTTTTTTCCGAACAAAAAGTTGCAGAATATTCTTTGGAGAAGGGATAACCCTAAGAAGACTGACACAGCTCTAAGAGTTTGAGGTCTCTGTACTAAGGGATTCAGATAAATCTTGTTCACTGGTATGATCCCATGTTGTCTTACAACAAATAACAGTTGAGTTCTTTTCCCTCAGCTCACTAAGGCAAACATAGCTCATGAAACCAGCACGTGATCTATCTTTCCATCCTATAGACAAAACACCTCATAACAGAAAGAGTAGGTGTGGTTTTAGTGAAGACTCCTACCCCACAGTCCCAAAACAAAATCAACCAACTTTCTTTATCTGTTTGTTTATGTTAATATTCTGCAGTATGTGACTTAACTGTTAGACTCCTGTTAAAACGCAATCTAAAGAAGTTGCTATTTTTTTTGATATGGCCAATTTGCTTGACTATGCATATGTTTTTTGTTTAGTCGTTTTCAGTCATGTCTGACTCTCTGTGACCCCATTTGGAGTTTTCTTGGTTTACCAATTCCTTCTCCAGCTCATTTTACAGATGAGGAAACTGAGGCAAACAGGGTTAAGTGACTTGCCCAGGGCTGCATAGCTAGTAAGTGCCTGAGGCCAGATTTGAACTCAGGAAGATAAAGATGAGTCTTCCAAATCCAGGGCTCTATCTACTG
>JAQQSZ010015282.1:0-11314 GCA_028646595.1 Phalanger gymnotis
GGCAGAGATCCCCATATTCATCTCTGATCCGAGTCTGAAGTAGATTCCCCACTCAGCCAGCCTGTTACACCTCTGCCAGATATCCTCCAGAGAAACGGTTTCTAGTTAGGATTCATTCATGTAGAGTCTGGGGGCCCATCTGTGAGTCTCTTAAATGGGAAAGAGAGGACTTGGGGACAGAAAGACAAGTGGCCAGGTCGGTGGAAGCCAGGATCTCCATGATGTCTGCTCCCTAATGACCCCTTCCCGGTCCTGCCCACCTGAATTCTTCTTCCTCCACATCCCAACTCTAGCGATGACTGCAGTGAGGAAGAGGAGGAGGCCAGCAGCAATGCCCCCCCATGATGCACCCGGTGGATAAGGACAGTGGTTCTGAAATGGAAAAGAGAGGTGAGAGTCCCTGATTTCTCTCTGGCCTGAGATTCACTAACCTCTCCCCCCTGCCCCCATAACTCCACCTTCCTCTGGGCCCGTGGGGGTTGGGGGAGATGGCCTTTTCCCAGTCCCTCCTCACCGTCCTTACCCCACTTCAGGATGAGGGGCTCTGATAGCCCCTCGTGCTGAACTCGGCAGGTGTATTTCCCTTCCTGGCTCAGGGTCATCTGCACAGCCGCCCACTTCTGGAAGGTCCCATCTCCTGCGGGTCTGGTCTCAATGAACTCGGTGCCCTGGAGCTGTTCTTCCCCATCCCTCAGCCAAGTCGGGAAGATCTCCGAGGGGTAAAAGTCCTGGGCCCGGCACCTTAGGGTCACCTCTCCATGGGGGGCAATGTGGCGGGTCACTCGGGCAGAGGGCGGTTCTGGAGGCAAAGGTCAGAGGCATTTCCAGGCTCTCTCTTTGCTCCTCCCCTCCAGGGGCCAGGGGGAACACCCCACAATCCAGGACCTGGGGCACAAGGGGTAGGGGTGGGGGTCAGGGGCCCGGGCTGAGGCTGCAGGGGAGGCGGAGAAGGGCCGGCCGGGGCCCTGAGTGCCAAGCACACTCGGGCGCAGCCGGGCAGTACCTGTCTTCTCCAGCGCCTCCTTCCCCATCACCAGGTACTTCTTCGGCCACAGCACGAATTCGTCCTGCAGTAGACTTTACATCCCTCCGCGGTGCTCCTCTCAGCCTCCATTTGGCGCTTGGAGCTCACAGCCTGGGGCACGGACGCGGTCCACGTCCGCGTCCAGGGCGAGGTAGTCTTGCCCATCATAGGCATATTGGTCAAACCCGCGCTCGAAGGTGAGTTCGAGAGACACCTCGCAGCCGTACAAGTTCTGGACTGTATGGACCCCTGCCTAACCCGCCACCCGCCTGGGACGTCCCTGAAGTGGCTCCTTCAGCTTCGGGAGCACCCCCTCCCGTGTCCCCAGTGGGAGCCACAGGTGACCGTGGGACTGGTCGGACTCGGCCTCCCCCCATCCAGTGGTCCGTGCCCCAACGTCACGCTCGGCCGGAGCTGTGGTTGAAGTAGCCGCCCATGGTCTGAAGGTCCACTCGGTAGGTCTGTGCCTTCGCCTTATTGCGCCGCGTCTCGCGGTCCCAGTAGTCGGGGTCCACCAGGCTCATCTGCTCCATCCATGGCGCCCGAGGCTCTAGCCTGGGACTCGCGCTGTCACTGTCAAAGCTCACGAACTGCTGGTCGTCCACGTAGCCCATGGAGATGAACCGCGACTCTCCGAACTCGGGCCGGGATACGGCGGTGTCGAAATACCTCATGGAGTGAGAGCCTGAGACTTGGGGACTGGGACCCGCAGGAACCGCATAGACCTTACGCCCGTGGCCCCAGGTCTGCGACCAAATCCGGTGTGTGACCCTTGACCCCGTCACACCCGGAGTGTGGCCCGGGACTCCCAACTCCGCTGTCGGGAGATGCCTCCCCACCCCCGTTATCCCAGCCCCTCCGCCCCGACGCTGCTAGGGCGCGGCCCAGGGATGTAGTGATTTTCGAGTTTATAGCTCTTTGACATCAGCTAAATGCCTTCACTAACAACCCAGGCAGATCCTAGCGCCCCTTTCCCGGGATTTTGCCCCCCCTCCGGATCCCACATCTGGTCCGGGTTCCGGGTCCCCCACACTCCTCACCCTCAGCCCCCCACCTTATGTCCTCACCTGCCCTCCGGCCTCATCCCACCCCACCCTCCCCACGATCCTCCGTGAAGCTCTTTAACAAGGATGCTGCTGGTTCTCCATCCTTGCCCTTGGATGTCAGGGGGTCCCGGACAGCTGTGCTCCTTTTTAAGGCCCCCAGCACTGTCGCTCCCATTCTCCCTCTCGGCACCTCGGCCTCAACCCCCAAACTAAGGGACCCACGCCAAGACCGGCGCGCCCCCCGACCACCGCCAAAGCCCAGCTAAGGGGGAGGAGGGGGCAGGCTCCCGATCCCGAGTCACACGCAGTCTTATTCATGGCTTCTGCCTTTCAGCATCACCTTGGCCTCCACCTGGGCTGAAGGAGCCGCTTCCCTGGAAACCCCCTGGGCTGATGTCGGGGGAGCTTTCTGTAGCAGAGGCGGCCGCTTAATACCATTCTCTCCTTACCTGCCCTGGTCTCTGGCGGGGCCAGGGTCCCCAACAAAAGGAAGGAGCGCATATAGCTCTCCATGGTCGGCAGGCAGAGAAGGCCGAGATCAGTTTCCACTGGGTTTGCAGCAAGAGGCATCCCTAACTTCTGGTTGGCTTCACAGAGGCTCTGCCAGCCAATAGCAAACGGAAGACCCAAAACGTCATTGGTGACTGGGCAGAATAAGAACTCACAGGTTCGAAGTACCACAATCGGAAACCCGTGAGTCTCGCTTCCTCCCAGTCATCACTCGCGGAACGCCGGGTTCTTGTGCTCTCAGCTTGAACCCGAGAAAAAGAAGGTCCTAGCCCCCACCCCTCCCTTGCTGGCCTTCCAGCTCCCAGCCCTCCACAGGGTGACCCCTTCCACTCCTTAGGAGTTGGGAAGGAAATGTCGCCACCCAAAATTGAGGGCGTCTGAGGACTGAAGAAATCTGAAGGCTGCTTTGTGGAGGGATGCGTTGTCACCTCCGTTTTAATGACATCCATCCCGGCTGTGACTCAGGCAAGTCTAGTCCCCTCCCCACCCCGCACACCTTGTAGATAAGTAAGCAAGAGACCCAAGAATAAAGAGACAAGTCAAGAGTCCAGTAAATGGAATTTGAAATCAGAGTAGAAGACTTTGTCTCACCATAAAAGGGGCAGCTACATGCTCCAGTGAATAGAACCCAGGGCCTGGAATCAGGAAGACCTGAGTTCCAATACAGGCCTCAGACATTTACTAGCTGTGTGACTGTGGGCAAGTCACTTAACCCTGTTTGCCTCAGTTTCCTCATCTGAAAAATGAACTGGAGAAGGCAATGGCAAACCACTCCAGTATCTCTGCCAAGATAACCCCAAGTGGGGTCACAAAGAGTCAGACCCAACTCAATAACAACCAGAGGAAAGGGCTTAATTATCAAAATGGGGAGGAGGACTATTTCAGCATAAGGTTGGTTCTGAACTGCTAAAAGCATGAAGGTGTGAATTCCTAGTAACCGTTTTTCAGAAATAACCTGGGCGCACTTGGTAGGATTTTCCCTTTCTTGTCTCATCCCCCAGCTAGAAAACTATGAAACTTCACATTTTATGGAGAGCATCAAGTTACCCCTGGAAAGGATCTTAGAGATAATCTCCTTCGTTGTCCAGCTTAGGAAACTGAAGATCTCCAATGCTGAGAGACCTCTCCAAGGTCATAAAGAGAAGAAGCAGTGAAACTGAGATGTGCCCCTCCATCTTCTCATTGCAAATTCAATGCTCTTTCCTCAATCCCGGGCTGGGGTGGAGGCAGTCCTGAATGAGCCTCCTCTGGGGAAGGACACCTGGACCCTTCAGAGCATGGTGGAGTCAGCACTATGGGGAAAGGCAAGGGAAGAGCCAGATAATTCCCTTCCTTATCATTTCCTGCTACCAGACCCTTCAGACCAAGTCCTCTCCCATCTTTCTTCTTTTGATCCCAATGGAGCTTAAAAAAGTTCTCCTTAAAAACCTTGTCGTTTTCCATTGTGCCTCCTTTCCCAATGTTGAAGGTGAAAAACCCAGGGATTCAGGAATCCCAAAACCAAAGTTCCCAGGACTGGAGTTCACAGTTGAGAGGGAGTGCCCTTCAAGGACCCCAGAACTGGAGAGGGTTGGGGCCATCTGGAATGAATTCATAATCTCAACCATTCTTTAAGTCAAAGTGGCAAAGATTTATTGTTATGCTTTACAGCGAGCAAGAGTTCTTAGGGAACCAGCAACCTTATAGGGGTGCAGGGAGAGCTTTTATAAGAGATTTAGGGGTAAACATGTCAATTAGATGTTTTGGGGTGGGATTAGGGAGTGGTTAATGGGTGGTCAGTTATTAAAGGAATATGCGCTTTTTGTATCTACTGAGCAGGCATATTACCCAGAGTTCACTGGGAAATACCCAAGGAGGGGATGACTTGGAGGTATGGTTTTGACTGTGAAACTTCACTAAGTTAACCAGTTGTTAGGGCTGACTGAGTATATCTAGGTGGCTTTCATCAAATGTCTTAGACAAAATAAATGTAAGAGAGTATATATTTAACTATATCTAGGATACATATTAGTAGTGAATATTGTCATGACCCAGTGCACAGCCAATTATCGGTACACAGGGAGTAGATAGGCACAGCTGCCTACAGTATCAGGAGGAGAGAGAAGTATTTTGCTAGGGCATGCTGCTCTGCTTTGCTAGAGAGAAACTTCTAGGGCCAATGCTTTGAAGCTAGGGAGAGATGTGATTTTAGAACTGGATGTGGTTTTGGAATGGGGGTTCAGGCACAGGCACCCAAGCAGAGGCTGTTAGAATTGGAGTTGAAGCACAAGCACCCAAACACCCCATCACTCACAGCACAGCTGTCTGGTGCACTAGTTTTCTAGGGAAAATGTGGACAAGTCCCAAGATTTTTCCATCCTTTCAGTGACATCTCCCCTGTGAAAGATTAGGATGCATCCTCATCAGCCCTTCTCTCCCTCAGCTGCTGACACTGGCCTTTCTCCAAATCTTCCCTTTTCTCTCCCCCCACCCAAGACTCCTCTAAGCAGTAGTTCTGCAAGACCCTGCCTTGGTCAGGCCCATCTGGAAGATTATGTTCAGTCTGGGGCACCACATTTAGAAAAGGTGTGGACAGTGTGTCCAGAGACAGAAGACAAAGACCTCAATGGTGAGGTGACCGGAAGATTTGCTATGGAGGGTTGGGGGAAGGAATTGGGGTTTGTTTCCCTAGGAGAAGAGAAGATACTGAGGGAATAAGATGATTGTCTTCAAGTATTTGAAGAATTGTTTGGAAATAGACTCGGTGAGTCCAAGAGGGTGCAACTAGGACCTGAGGAAACACTGCAGAAAGACTGATTTCACCTGACAACTGGGTCTGTCCAGAAGTGCAATGGCACTCTCCTGGAAGTCATAGCTTTCCCATCCTTGGAGGTCCTCAGGCAGAGACTCAGTGACCATGTGGTTAAGATAGATAAGGGATTGTTGTTCAGATGGGAACTAGAGTAGATGCCTAAGGTACCTGGGAGCTCTTAGTCTCTAATCTGAGTTAGCAGCCCCAACCATCAGCATCCATGCCTGCAAGGGAAAAGACCATTTTCTCTTCCCAGTCACTCAAATAGGAGAGGGTAAGTTAGCCTCTGACCCAAAATATATTGTTGCTTAATATGCATTTTAATATAGCATTAAGTCTGCAAATTTCAGGGTAGCGGGGTATGGAATTCAGAGACCTTAGCTTGTTAACTGGAGGGATGCAGGGAGCCATTGTAGATATTGAAGGCTTGGGGCTCTAGCGCTGACGCTGCCCAAAAGAAAACACTAAGAAGTAGAGTCCAGCAAGTGCTGAGAGATAGAGACAAAGTGGAGGGAGGGAGAGAGACAGAGAGACAAATAGATTGAGAGAGGAGACAGAGAGCAGACAGACCCAGAGAGACACACAGAGAAAGGAGAGAGAGAGAGGGGGGGGGGGGAGAGAGAGAGAGAGAGAGAGAGAGAGAGAGAGAGAGAGAGAGAGAGAGAGAGAGGAAGGGAGAGATGGAGATGGAGATGGGGAGAGAGAAGAGAGCGGGAGAGATGGAGAGAGATTGGGGGAGGAGAGAAGAGGGGGAGAGAGAGGAGACAGCCAAAGCCTTCTGACACGGAGGGCGACATCTGGAAAACAGCTTCCTAAGGAAGGAAGCTTGGGCTAGTCATTGCTTTGGCTCTAAGGAAAAGGACGGCAGGGACAGAGTCAAAGGGGAACCTAAAAGAGGCATCTTAGACTAAACTCTGCCAGCAGCAGGAAAGGCTGCTCTCTGGCGCCATCTACAGGGTTTAGTGGGAGCGAAGGACCAGGCTAATGTGTTAAGAATTCTACGTTGTGCAGAAAAGAAAATGACCAATGTTGAGGGACTGCAGGGAGACAGGCCCGTTGGTGCCGTTTGCGTGAGGCTGGAAAGCAGTCTGGGACTGTGCCTCCCACGTGATTCTATGATGTGCGATGCCCTTTTACCCAGCAAGATCACGTCTAGGTCTCCACCCCAAAGAGAGCAAAGAAAGAGAAAAAGGTTTAGATATAGATCTCTCTCTCTCTCTCCTCTCTCTCTGTCTCTGTCTCTGTCTCTCTCTCTCTCTCCCTGTGTCTCTTTCTGTCCCTCTTTCTCTGTCTCTCTGTCTCTGACTTTTTCTGTCTGTGTCTCTCTCTGTCTCTCCCTCTGTCTCTCCATATATATATGTCTCTCCATATATATATATATATATATACACACACACACATCAGGCTCATGTATTTTGTCACCCCTTTTTAATGACAGAGAACTGAAGCTAAAGCAGTGTGCATACATTTCAGAATGGCTACACACATTTTGGTGTGAATGATGATGAAGGAGATGGTTTTAGAGAAACCAGGGAAGCCTTGTATGAATTGATGCGCAGTGAAATAAACAGAACCAGGAGAACGATTTGCACCAGAACAACATTATAAAAATAAACAATTTTGAAAACCTTCTGAATTCTGATAAACACAATGAACGACCCTGATTCCAGAGGACCAACAATGGAGAATGCTATCCACCTCCGATGATGGACTAAATCTTCAGAATGAGACACATCTTTAGACATCTCCAAGAGGGGAAAATTGTTTGCTTGACCTGTGTCTATTTATTATAAGGGCTTTGGTTTTCTTTTTTATCCGGGGGTGGGAATGAGTGAGGGGAGGTGGGAGGGAGAAAAACCAAATTCTTGATAAATGAAATAAGCTCTACTTTAAATTTTTAATTAAAAAGATCCCTGAAATATAATTTAATTATTAAAGGACAAAGTCTATCACTAATTAAGAAAGGGGTTACATGGACTGGTCTACCATGGCATACCAAGAATCCCAGAATGTAAAGAGAGAGACTCTGGGAGGCTTTATGTGGCTGACTAGGTCATATTGGCAGAGCTTTCTGAGAAAAAGAGATACACAGAGCTCAAGAGCCCTGAAGACCTTCTCCATCTTGAGAGAGAAACACATGATATCTTCCTAAGCTCAGCAGCCAAGGACAGAAAGAACCAGTAAGATAGGAGGGATGGCTATATTGCCTGGGCATCTCTACCCCTGCCTCTCCACCCTGGGCCACCAGAGAACATTTCATTCACTCCTCTGCATGTGGGGGCCAAATGCTACCTGGTGGCATTTTGCTATACCTGGGAAGCTCTCCAGTCTTTCCCAGTGGAAAGAATTGGGAGGACATTATCCCATAGAAACAATTGAGACTTGTACACAGCTTGCTTGGGGGTGGGGGTGGGGGTAGGAAACAGAGGCAATTGGGGTTAACTGTTTGACTTACTTAAAGTCACACAGCTAGTAAGTGTCAAATATCTGAGGCTGGATTTGAACTCAGGGCCTCTGGACTCCAAGGCCTGTGCTCTACCCACTTTGGCATCTAGCTGTCCCAAACAGGTTACTTTTAAGTAATATTAAAGGACAGACACTAATTCTTGGATGCTTTGCTCCTTGGTCTGTCCTCATTATGTCATGTTTGGATCTTTAGCCATTTCGCGATGACGTTGTTCTGCTTTCCTCATTCCTCCTGCCAGGATGCCCTCCAGCAACATCCCTCTACTTGGCATCAATGACACCTTGTGCTTATATTTTCAACCTGTTTTTCTACCTTAGTTTCCAAATGACTTAATTTCCTCATGTCCAGAAATCGCTCAGCCATTCTTAGCATTCAGTTACTACTGTTTTCAAAGAACCCACCACAGAATCAGAGTTGGAAGTCACCTGAATAGTCAACTACATTTTGTCCAACCTGACCCCTCCCCCCACAGGCTTTTAATGATTCTCTTCTTTTTTTACCTAATTCTATTTTTATGATAAATTCCTTCAATGATTTTTATTGTGTCTTGAGAAATAGCTAGCTTTTTTGGTTGCTGCTACTGCTTTTCTGGTTCATTTTTTCTCACTGGTCTGGGAGCCTCAGCTCTTCCTCCTCCTCCTCCTCCTGCCTGAACTTCTGCCAGTTCTGGCCTTTCTAGTAGCTGCTACTCTAGACTTGTGCCAGCAAGCCTTGCATCCCAGCTCCTTTGAATCCAGAATAATGATTTCCCATTATGAGAGGCCTCTTCTTGTGGTTCACATTTTATCCCTTGAGAATTTCTGATACTTTTGCTTCTTTTGCCATTTTTGTTGCTGTTTTCGTGACCATTTCGTGGCATTGGATGGATTCTCTTGTGACTTTTTTTGGTGCCATTTTCCTGGAAGCCTCATTTATTAAGATCCTCCAAATTGAGAAATACTCACAAAGAATCGAAAAGTTCTGAGTATTTTACCACCACCATGTCAAATAAAGTCAATGAAGAAGAAAAAACTCACTGTCAGCCACCCATCAGCTTGTTGTCCCTTCTTTGCAAAATCATTATGAGAATAGTCTCTGCACACCCAGTGGACAGATTCTACTAAAAATGGAGAAAAGGTAGGACATTGCAAAGTAGTGCCAAAGCACATATCTTGGATCAGGCAACTAACTGAAAAGTAGAGCATGTGAGGTCCCATGATATCTACTGGGAATAATTGTTTTAAAGCATTTGACTCAGTAGAATTAAATGTACCCTTGAAAGCTCTCATCAAACAAGTTATCTCCCACCATACATTAAAAAGAGTGAGGTATCTTTGATAGACACCATGGAGAAATTTCCCATGAAGTGCAGAGCACCGCCATGAAATGAAATCTGAAACAGAAACATTTGTTCACCTATCATCATATGAAGCAGACGTAGAGAGGGTTTCAGACATCATTCATGCCAAACCTTTTATAGGAAAGGAAATTGACTTTCTGTGAGTAAAGTCATAGTACATAAGAATGCCAGGGTCAGAACCCAGAACATTGGATTTCAAATGTTCTTTATGTTCTACTGCACCAACTGGTAAGTAACATGGAGCATGTTATGCCTTGAATCTAAAGAATGATCCTTCCTGGACGGCAGAATTCTCCAATTCCTCCCATTTCCATATATCACACAAATTATCTCACATAAAAGAGGCATGAAAGAGCTATTATAATGGAGGGAAAGATGGGAGAGGGCATGGGCAAAGCTTAAACGTTATTCTCATCAGAATTGGCTCAAAGAGGGAATAACATACACACTCAGTAGGATACAGAAATCTATCTTACCTTAAAAGGAAGTAAAAAGGGACAGGGATAATATAAAGGGGAAAGGGACTGATGAAAGGGAGGCTATGATAGGAAAGGCAGTGATCAGAAGTAAAACACCTATGAGGAGGGAAGGGGAGTGGGTAAGAGAGGGGAATAAACAAGCAAAAAATAGCATGGAGAGAAATACACAGTTGTTGTAACTATAAATGTGAGTAGGATGAACTCATCCATAAAATGGAAGTAGATAGCAGAATGGATTAAAAACCAGAATCCTGCAATATGTTGTTAACAAGAAACACATTTGAAGCAGAGAGATACACACAGGATAAAGGCAAGGACCTGGAGCAGAATCTATTTTGATTCAGCTGAAGCAAAGAAAGCAGGGATAGCAATCATAATCTCAGAAAAGGCAAAAGCAAAAACGGATCTAATTAAAAGAGATAAAGAAGGAAATCATATCTTGTTGAAAGGTATCATAGACAATTAAGTCATATCAATAGTAAACATAAATGTACCAAATAGTATAGTATCTAAACTTTTGAAGAAGTTGAATGAGTTATGAGAGGAAATAGACAAGAAACCTATACTAGCAAGGGATCTTGACTTTCCCCTCTCAAAACTAGATGAATCTAACCAAAAAATAAACAAGAAAAAAGTTAAGGAGATAAATAAAATTCTGGAAAAGTTAGATGTGATAGATCTCCGGAGAAAACTGAATGGGAGTAGAAAGGAATATATTCTTTTCTCAGCAGTATATGACACCTAAATAAAAATTGACCATGTATTATGACATAAAAACTTCACAACCAAAAATAGAAAAGCAGAAAAAGTAAATGCATCCTTTTAAGATCATAATGCAATTAAAATTACATTCAGTAATGGATTATAGAAAGAGATATTAAAAATTAATTCAAATTAAATAATCTAATTCTAAAAAATAAGTGGGTCAAAGAACAAATCATTGATAATTTCATTAAAGAAAATGAAAACAATGAGATAACATACCAAAATTCATGGGATACAACCAAAGTGGTACTTAGGGGAATATTTATATCTCTCATTGCTTATATCAATAAAATAGAGACCTCCTTCAGCCTCTCTATCAGGACCCCAGTGTCCTGTCCCCCTGCCCCCAGGTCCAGTTCAGATATTCGGTTGTCCCCCCAGCAGCAGTGGCTCCCTGCAAGGACCCAGAAGTCCTGCCTCCTCTCCCCCAGGACCTCTCTAGGATCTGTCACCAAAGCCCCTGCCTGGCCTCCCTCTCCTGGACCTACGCTGTCCTGCTGGCTCCCTCTGAGATCCCAAGCATTGGTTCCCTGCCTCCAGTTTCCTTCCAGGGACCCAGATAAGCAGCCTCCAAGCCTAAGCTCCAAAGAGGGTCCCAGGAGCCCTCCCCAGCTCCTAAGTAGATCCAGGACACAGTCATTCTTCCCCAGGCTCAGCTGCCCTCCTAGAACCCTTCTGTCACTCAGATGTCCCCTCTCCTCCCCCCAGTGTTGTTACAGTGTCCTGTCTCCTCCTTACCCAGGCCTCCTCCTGTGCCTGCACCGATTTCTGAGCCCTCAGGCCCCTGCCAGGTGACTAAATGCCAGACAGGATTGTGTCTCCCACCTCTGGCTTGCCCTGGTCATTCCTGGCAGCTCCATGCTGGAGCCCTCCCTGTCCTCAACCTTCCCTCC
>JAQQSZ010015283.1:0-11314 GCA_028646595.1 Phalanger gymnotis
TAGACTGGAGCAAGTGAAAACTAGATGAGAAATCAAGATATTATAAAACAGAACCAAAGAAATGAAAAAGTGGAAGACATTGTGAAATATCTCATTGGAAAAACCACTGACCTGGAAAATAGATCCAGGAGAGATAATTTAAAAATTATTGGACTACCTGAAAGTTATGATCAAAAAAGAGCCTAGATATCATTTTTCAAGAAATTATCAAGGAGAACTGCCCTGATATTCTAGAGCCAGAGGGTAAAGTAGAAATTGAAAGAATCCATCAATCACCTTCTGAAAAAGATCCCAAAAAATGAAACTCCTAGGAATATTGTTGCCAAATTCCAGAGCTCTCAGATCAAGGAGAAAATACTGCAAATAGCCAGAAAGAAACAATTTGAGAACTATGGAAATACAATCAGGATAACACAAGATCTAGCAGCTTCTACATTAAGGGATCGTAGGGCTTGGAATATGATATTCTGGAGGTCAATGGAGTTAGGATTAAAACCAAGAATCACCTACCCATCAAAACTGAGTGTCATGCTCCAAGGCAAAGTAGAGGATTGTCACGCTTTCTCAGTGAAAAGACCAGAGCTGAATAGAAAATTTCACTTTCAAACACAAGAATCAAGAGAAGCATAAAAAAAATAAACAAGAAAGAGAAATCACAAGGGACTTACTAAAGTTGAACTGTTTTGTTTACAGTCCTACATGGAAAGATGATGTGTATAATTCATGATATCTCAGTATTAGAGTAGCTGAAGGGAATATATGTGTGTATATATGTATATACATATACATATACATATATATATATGTAGACAGACGGCACAGGGTGAGTTGAATATGAAAGGATGATATCTGAAAAATAAAATAAAATTAAGGGATGAGAGAGGAATATACTGAGAGAGGGAGAAAGGGGGAGATAGAACGGAGTAAATTATCTCACATAAAAGTGGCAAGAAAAAGCAGTTCTGTTGGGAGGGAAGAGGGGGCAGGTGAGGGGGAATGAGTGAATCTTGGTCTCATCGGATTTGAACTGAGGAGAGAATAACTTACAACTTACACACTCAATTGGGTATCTTACTCCACAGAAAAGAAGGAGGAAGGAGATAAAAAGGGGAGATTATATAAAGGAGGGCAGATGGGGAGGAGGTAATCAAAAGCAAACACTTTTGAAAAGGGACAGGGTCAAGGGAGAAAATTGGATAAAAGGGGATAGGATAGGAAGGAGGAAAATATAGTTAGTCTTTCACAACATAATTATTGTGGAAGGGTTTTGCATAATGATACACATGTGGCCTATGTTGACTTGCTTGCTTTCTTAGGGAGGGTGGATGGGGAGGGAAGAGGGGAGAGAATTTGGAACTCAGAGTTTTAAAAGAAGATGTTCAAGAAAAAGTTTTTGCATGCAACTAGGAAATAAGATATGTAGGCAATGGGGCATAGATATCTATCTTGTCCTACAAGAAAGTAAGGGAAAAGGGGATGGGGGGGAATGGGATGACAGAAAGGAGGACTGACTGGGGAATTGGGCAATCAGAATATATTCCATGTTGGAGTGGGGGGGAGGGTAGAAATGGGGAGAAAATTTGTAATTCAACCTCTTGTGAAAATTAATGCTGAAAACTAAAAATATTTTAAAAATAAAAAATAAAAGTCGAGAGAAAGAGAGAGAGAAAGAGAGAGAGAGAGAGAGAGAGAGAGAGAGAGAGAGAGAGAGAGAGGGAGAGAGAGGAGACATGGTGAATTACAATGCCTAAAGACCTATCAGCCTGTCCATATTGAGTTCTGCGTTCTACCCATTATACTAGAGCCAGTCGACTAGCTAAGGTGGCTAGCAGATGACCTTAAAGAGATGAAGCCCAGAAGATGGTAGCATATCTAGCAAAGACTGCCACACCCTGCATCAACCATGAAACCAGCAGACTAAAGCCCAGTTGATGTTACATGCCTACCATGTACCAGCCTTCACCATGAGACTCATGAGAGCCAGCAGATCAGTGAACCAAGCAGGCCAAATGACAGCAATGACATGGCATCACCAGAAAAAAAAAAGTCACAGTGCTTCAACAACATATCAAATCACATAATGTGATCCTTATTTTTGTGTGCATTGGCCACGTGTTTTCTCTACTTGTGTGCCTCTAATGTGTGACCCCTATGCATATTTACTCTACTCATTGGTAGGGAGTGAATTTATGAAAAAATGAGGCCAAGTATAAGGGGGAGGATATTTTATTCCAATTTCTATTATTATGCTACTTCCTTAAATATTTGCTTTTAATTAATGTCTTCTGGCTGACAAAAAAGTAAATGTGTTGGTAGGTTCTTGTATGTTATAATTTTGAGTCTATACAAACTTATAGTGTACCTCAAATTTGGAAAGATACTCTGGGAGCACTACATGTGAAAGTGAGGTGCCTCCGGTCATAGATACATTTGTATAATTCTAATAAAGTCTGTGATTAGTAGTGTCCTAATAAAAAAATAGCTGAGTAATGAATGAGAGGTATGGAAGTGAAGGTATTAAGTACGGATAGCTTGTAGGGATTGGGATCGATAAGATGATAGGGCCTAACAATTTTTTAAAGGACAAGGCAACCAGAGTAGAAAAATGGTAGAAAAGGAACAAGTAGGTAGAGAATGATTGAAGAATAAAGAGGAAGAATGGCAGAGCAAGAAATGTGCTAAAGAAAATTGAGGATGGGATTAAGGGCTATGCCAATGAGAAAGATGAGCAGGTACTTGATCAGGAGAAATAGTGGAGGATGACAAAAGAATTTGACGTAAAGAGATGGGGAGAAGAAGGAGTTAATGGTGAATGCCCTCAATTTTCTCAATAAAGTGAACATCTCACTAAAGAAATAAGTTGTTCTCTATACCTTGGGATTTTTTAACAAACCCTTTTTATTCCTAACCCAATATATTGTTTTCTTATGTATATAATGGAGAGGCAGCTAGGTGGAACAGTGGATAGAGTACCAGGCCTGAAGTCAGGAAGATTCAACTTCATGAGTTCAAATCTGGCCTTGGACTCTTACTAACTGTGTGACCTTGGGTAAATCACTCAACCCTGTTTGCCTCTGTTCCTTATATGTAAAATAGCTGGAAAAGGAAATGTCAAACCACTCCATTATCTTTGCAAGAAAACCCCAAATTGGGTCATGAAGAGTTAGACACAACTGAAAAATGATTGAATGACAAAAATGCATAATTTTTTTTCAAGTGACGTAAATTGAGAAGGTCTTTTATAATGTAATTGGTCTATATTTGGAGGAGGTCACTGGAGTTCTCATCTTTTGGTAGTACATATGTAATATTTTCTGTTAAAAAAAAAGTGAGAAAGACATCTGCTAAAGTGTCTTGCTATCAATTCATGCAACACTGTGAAGCATTTGAGCCCATTATTACTGTTGCTTTAATGACAGATGATAATTGGCTGCAACATATTACTAATGATAATTTATGTTCAAGTAGTGATACAAAAGGTATCTTCTAGGAAATGTATGGTAAAAAAGGAGTTGAGTATTTTTTTCACATAGGAAGAGGGTAAGATGACAGATAGATAGCCCAAGTCTTGCTCGGATGCCCAGATCCTAACACATTGCTAGGCACATGGTATTATTAAGTGTTGAATGAATGTATATTACTGGAATATTAAAAACCCTTGAGGAAGCCCTCTAGCATTTTTGGTTAGAACATCCCAACAAGGATTTATAGAAAGACATGAACCTGAGTGGTACAGATTGAGAAATCTTGGAAAAGTCACAATATGAACCGTTGGAGACTGTAGTTATATCCACAAGGTTATGGATTCATTGAAGTATTGAAGAATAAAACATCAATCTATTAACACCTTTATTTAGAGTGTAGTACGGTAAGGACCTTGAAGTCAGAATTATAGCACACCTTAACAAAAGTTATATTTTAGAAATGTTATCCTTTTTTAACATCAGCTTTACAATTTTTTTGATTGATAGCGGGTTATGTTTATTTCATTATTAATTACAACCATCTCAAAGCTGTATAGCTTGCTAAGTTTTTGGAAACACTTTTATTAATACTGTCCTTTGAAGTAGGCAGCTTAGGTACTATTGTCCTCATTTCTCAGTTTAGGAAACTGAGACTCAGACATGACTCATCCCAAAGCACACAGTTGGCAAGGTAACAAGGATAGAATTCAAGTTCCTGGTCTACAGGAGTCCATGTCTTGGCCTTTTCCCCTGTACCTGGATTGACAACACTGTGAAATAGGAAATTGTAATCTTGGGCCTTGTCATGTCTTATGAATAATCTAGCCTTGTCTGACAGGTAGCTGAGGCTTAGGAAAGCTGTCTTATAGTAACAGGTATCAGAGTTTGGGAGATGGCTGCTGATCCTTTCACTGTAGCTCAACTCTGCTACTTCCTGGATTTCAGACTGGCTTCTTGACTGAATTTGGACAAAGTGCTACTGATGAAACAGAGATGGGCTATGGAATAGCCCTAGAGAAACAGAGAAAATTGGAGCGAGAACTCAACCTAATGTGGCTTATCAGCATTGGAACTCTAAACCCTGGAGTGAGGTCAGAGGGAAATGTTGTCCCCATCTAATAGAATGTAAACTTCTTGAAGACAGAGACTATTTGGGGTTTGTACCTCTTCTTCTGCAGCAACTAGCACAGTGCCTTGTATATTATGTACTTAAATGCTTGTTGGATCAGACTGGATTTAATAATTAGGGAAACTGGGGAGTGCTATTTTATTTTTCTAACATACTTCATGGAAATGTTGAACTTGAAGCCCTAGGATCCTTGATTTATATCTGGAAGGTAACTTACAGATTGTTTTCAATCCAATCCCTTCATTTTACAGGTGAGGAAATTGAGGCCCATAGAGGTCAAGTAACTTGTCCGCACACTCATAATAGGAAGTAGCAGAGCAAAAGTATTGGAGCCTAAGACTTCCAACTCTAAATCTAGAGTTTTAGGCCTAAATATGTACCCTAAGCCAGTTTAAAGGGCAAGGTAGACTGATATAATTCTTTCATTTTAATTATGTTGAATATCTACATATATATATATATATATATGATCATCATCATCATCATCATCAAAAAACATTTATTGAGTGCCAACTGGGTTTCCTAGCACCATTCCACGGTGGAGATGTTGTGATACATAACAAAAACTTCTTTGAAGCATTTTTAAATGGCCTGTTACCCTCCTTTCAAGCCAGATTCATTTCCTATCCCGAGCTGACAAAGAAAGCTTTTATTTCTGAAGGTTCATTTCTTGAAATCAAATTTGAATTTTCAACACTAATGCCACTGTAATTCAGAGGGCTTTGTACTCCTTTTGGATTGTGTCTGACAGGCCCAGGCCTATCAGTATAAGTGCCCGAGTCTGGCTATGTAAATGCAAAACATAAAAAGACATTTATGGAAAGTGGGAGAAAGAAAAACATTTAAAGTAGGAAATTAGAGCAGTGATTGAGTCCCACACCGTGGTTAATGAGTGTGCGGAAAGAAAACAGTTTGTTGGCCCAGGGAGCTGAAGCGTTGTGACTGTTGCAACACTTCTCCTGTTTTTGGAAGGAAATCAGTAATAACCTCCACACATGGGAAGCCTTCAGTTTGCATTTTTTAATGCCTCGGGGGAGGGCAGGGTTTCTGGTTTCAAATCTGTTAAAATTTTCCTTAAAAGACTGGTTTTGTTCAGAAACCAAAACAAAAATTAGCATATTAAGAATATATGTGGGTCATGCATTTGATCCTCAGCTCAGGCTGTTTGAGCAAACCCTATTTTGAAAAACCAAGGGGCTAGCAGGGAGTTGTGCTCAACTTGCTCCCCTGAGTCTGTTCCCCATCCCCTTGCTCCCTGAGTTTAATCATCTCCAGTTTGGTAGAGTTGCAGATTTTTTTTTTTACCTGGAGATTCCATTTTTACCTGGTATCAGAGGACCTAAGTTTTATTCCCAGTTGTGGTATTTACTACCTGTGTGAGCATGGGCCTGACTCTTAGGCCTCAGTTTTCTCATCTATAAAATAAGGAGTTTGGATACATGACTCTTCAAGGTCATTTCTTGTTTTATTCCTGTGAATCCTATTTTTTATTTTCCTCTTCGGAAGAGGGCCCTGGTATCCCCTCAGGCAATTTCAATGGGACCATTGATAGATATGAAGATGAATCCTCAAGTACCAGGTAGGTTTACAAGAAGAAAAAAAAAACTTGACTTTTCTATCTTAAACAAATATTTGATTCTTTATATTGTTAGCATAAAAGTCTGGAGGTCTTTGACAGCTGTTTCTAAAATATTTTCTTTTAGTGAACTCACAGTTTTCCTAGAAGAAAATAGAAAATTCACTGGGAGGTGATGACATTAGGGGCCCAGTCAGAAAATCCGTGGTAGGCTTTGTTTCTAAGAATGGATGAGATATGTAGTGACAGTGGGAACTTTCTTTTCCATGGTGCTCCCCTGTTTAGTATTGGGCCAGTTAGAACTTCAAAGACATAGAGCTTTCTGGTGAAATAAGATAAGGAAATAGCATATACAGACGTCTGCATTGAATGTTTTTTGAAATTCATTCCAGGTTTCCTTCTCTCTCGGTTCTAAGTCATACAGAAAGAGATTGATGAAGGAGAAGGGAACTAGAGTGTGGTTGACACTAGGCATGGAACTCAGCCTGTCATGAAAATTAGTACTAACTGACAGATGGAAGGCCTGAAAGAGAGCAGGCTGGAAGAAAAACAACCACAACAAAGGAATCCTATAGTGGGAAATCATTTTAATCAGGCCTAAAACTTTAAGCCACAGTGTCAATCCTGAACCAAGAAAGCTTATGGAAGAATCATGGCAGATTATGGTTATTCTGCCATCTGATTATCTCCTGACCAATAATAACAGTAGTTGACATTTCTAGGGGCTTTGGAGTTTACTCACACTTACTTTGCAAAAGCCTTGTGAGATAGATTTAGAAGCTTCATTACCCGCATTTTACAGGCTTGTGTTATTCTCTACTTCAGATGTGTTGGGCTCTTCTTCTCAAGCAGGTTCTGAGCACTTTTAAGGCAAGGACTGTGTATTTGATTCTCACCATAGCTAGGTTTTCAGTACTTGATTATCTGAATGTTGGCACTCAGTGAATAACTTTTTTGAATAAACAGATGAATGAATACATCACCGAATTGCTATAGTAATGGGCCCCACCAAAAGAACAATTGCTTAACTGATGACTAAGATATTGGTCATCCACCGTTGGCACCTAAGACTTCTGGCTCTTTTCTTTAACTGCCATAACTTCTAATTAATCCAATAAACCTTTACTAAGTGCCTACTCTCTTCAGAGATCTGGCTTTAAGGCACTTGATAGACTATTGAACCTGTCCTTAGCTTTGTTCTGACTCTGTTTGGGATTTAAAGTCCTTCTGACAACTTTTCTTCCTCTATAGGTCTTTACTTGGCATCCATCTAGTCCAGCTATACTTGACCTGTGACATCTCTAACAAGTGGTGATTGCAGCTTTTGTTTCAATACCTGTAACGAGGGGAAGTTCCCTACCTTATAAGGTGGTTCATCCCACTTTTAGACAATTCTAATTGCTAGGAAGTCTTTACTTATATCAAGGCTAAATTTGCCTTTTTAAGTTCCATCTGCTGATGCTAGCTCTGCCCTTTAGGACTGATCTACCTGAAATTATTCTCTCTTCTGCAGGATCACCCTCCAAATGCTTGAAGACAGCCATAATTCTTCCTTTCCCCCTCCTTCCACACACAACCTTCCTTTTCTTTGGGCTAAACATCCCTCATTACTTCAGCTAATTATTGTGTCGTTCATATGTCTTTCATTGTCCTGATCTCTTTCTTTTGGTTGCTTCCCCGCTTATTAATGCCATTTCTAAGATGCATCAGAGTGAAATGAACCCAGTAGTTAGGCTGTATGCTGTTCCGGTCAGACCACAACTGAACTATCATTACACTTGTACTGGATACTTGATACAGTCTACTATTGCATTAGCATTTTTTTGGATTCCATATTACACCATTGACTCCTTCTGAGCTTGCAGTTCACTAAAACCCTCAGATCTTTTTCAGATTAACAGCTCTCTGGCCATGCCTCTCTCATCTGGTACTTGTGAAGTGGATTTTTTTTTACAGGAGTGTATTTATATTTATCCCTATTAGATTTCATCTCATTAGATTTAGCCTGACATTCTAGCCCACTGGGATTATTTTGGATACTAACTGACATCCAATATGTTAGCTATCCTTCCTAGTTTGAGGTCATCTGCAAATTTGATGAGCATGCCACTCCTATCTTTATCAAATTCATTATCGAAAATATTAAAAAGCGCAGAGGCAAACACAACTCTCTAGACACCTCCCTCCTGTTCACATCAAACCATATATGACTACTTTTGGGGGAAAATCATTCAACCACCAATTTATCAAGTGATCTAATCTACATTCTTCAATTTTCTGTGTAAGGATAGCATGAGATGCTTTGTGAGATACTTTCTTAAATACAGAAAAACTATCTCTCTATCTATCTACCTATTTATCTATCTATCTGTCTGTCTGCCTCCCTACCTGTCTGTCCATCCATAAGTCTATCTATCTATCTATCTATCTATCTATCTATCTATCTATCTATCTATCTATCTATCTATCCACTATCTGTCTGTCTATCTATCTATCTATCTATCTATCTATCTATCTATCTATCTATCTATCTATGTACCATTCCCCTCAACTACCTGTCTGGTAATCTATTTTTTTCACATTAGTCATGTTGTAAAGAAGAATTAGGACCAATGGAAGGAACCACAAGAAAGAAGAAACAACACAAAAAAAGAGAAAAAGAGAGCAAATAGTATGCTTCAATCTGCATTCAGACTCCATGGTTCTTTCTTTGAATGTGGATAGCATTTTCCATCATGAGTCTTTTGGGAGTTGTCTTAGATCCTTGCATTGCTGAGAAGAGCCAAGTCTATGAAAGTTAGTCATTGCACAATGTTGCTACTACTATATACAGTGTTCTCCTGGTTCTGCTCACTTCACTCAGCATCAGTTCATATACATCTTTCTAGGTTTTTCTGAAGTCTGCCTGCTCATCATTTCTTATAGCACAACAGTTTTCCATTACATTCATATACCTCAACTTGTTCAGCCATTCCCCAATTGACCGGCATCCCTTCAGTTGCCAATTTTGTGCCACCACAAAAAGAGCTGTTATAAATATTTTTGTACATATGGGTCCTTTACCCATTTCTATGATATCTTCAGGATACAGCCCTAGAAGTTATATTGCTTGGTCAAAGTGTATACACAGTTTTATAGCCCTTTGGCCATAGTTCCAAATTGCTTTCCAGAATGGTTGGATCAGTTCACAACTCTACCAACAATGCATTAGTGTTCCAATTTTCCCACATCTTCTCTAACATTTATCATTTTCCTATTTTGCCATGTTAGCCAATCTGATAGGTGTGATGTGTTATCTCAGAGTTGTTTGGATTTGTATTTCTCTAATCAATAGTGCTTTGGAGCATTTTTTCATATGACCATAGATAGCTTTACTTTCTTCATCTGAAAAGTGCCTGTTCATATCCTTTGATCATTTTTCAATTGCGGAATGACTTGTATTCTTATAAGTTTTACTCAGTTCTCTACATATTTTTAGAAATGGGGCCTTTATCAGAGACACTGGCTGTAAAAGTTATTTCCCAGCTTTCTGTTTCCCTTCTCACCTTGGTTGCATTGGCTTTGTTTGTGCAGAAACTTTTCAATTTAATGTAATCAAAATCATCCATTTTGTATTTCATAATGTTCTCTGTCTCTTGTTTGGTCATAAACTCTTCCCTTCTCCATAGATCTGACAGGTAAACTATTCCTTGCTCTCCTAGTTTGCTTATAGTATCAGTTTTTAAATCTTAAATTATGTACCCATTTTGACTTTATCTTGGTATAGGGCATGGGATGTTTGTCTATGCCTAGTTTCTGCCATGCTATTTTCCAGTTTTTCCAGCAGTTTTTGTTAAATAGTGAGTTCTTATCCCGGGAGCTGGAGTAATCTAATTTTAAAAGAAGGAATGGGCTTAGTCTGATATTCTTCTTGATAGAATCATATTGATTCTTTGTGATCATCAATTCTCTTTTTGAATTAGATTCAGATTTTTAGCTCAAGTGTCATCATCTATATGAAGTGTTTCTTGACCCCTCCTAACCCCACCAACTTCTAGTGGCCTCCTTCTGTCATGAGTGAAATCTGCAATAACTGAGGAAATGAAAGGTTTGAGCTTCTGAGAATATTAATTTATTGGCAAGGCACACAGTTGCACAACAAATTGGGACCAGGCCCCTCAGTAGGCACTGGACCCCAAATAAAGCTTTTACACAGATTTTTATACATTATATGAAAACAATAAACAGGACATAAACCAGGATACGAGATTAGGTGATCTGATTTCTCATTAGAGGAAAGATTAAGGACTTTCTGAATTGGGAGGAGGAGAGCAAGTTTTAGGACTTACATAGATGTGAAACACTATATTGCTCATTTCCCACAGATAGGGGTGAAGGAGTGGAAAATGAAACCTAAGTCTCAAAATGGATTCAGTTTTACAAGATAGAGTCAGTTTGATTCACAAGATTTCCTCTTTGATCCTTGGTGTGTGATGGGGGAGGGAGGAGGGATGGGGAGAGAACAGTTCACTGCCTATCCTCCCAGCCATGGATCATTCACCTATAGCTAGATATATAGGCTTTTTTAAAAAAATATGTTCATTATCAGAATTACATGCCAAGAAAAGACAACTAGGAATCACCTTCTCACATAGCTTAGTACAACAGCTATAATATTGAACATTTATATTAAATAACATTGTCTCCTTACATCCTGGCAGCCTACTCCATTGTCCATTTGATCAGCACATTTCATCTTGAGTTCCAGAATCCTATGTAGTCATCTGGTCTTTTGAAATATCTTCCCTTGGACATTCTAGAATCAGCCTCATTCTCAGGACAGCTCTGAAGGTGGCTTTGTTTCTCTGGTTCCAAGTCACTTTTGGAGATTCCTAGGTAATTCTGCTAAAATCTGTCAGTAACAAGACTCAATACAATTTAGCACAACTTCTCTAAATTTGGTGAAAACTGTCTCAAGCCCTATGATTCTGATCCCACTAACAACAGAGCTATGAGAAGAACATGAAATTAAAAAACCATTATTCACCTGAAATTTCAGAGAATTTTACTTTTTAATGTACCACTTGTTATTTCTATCTTTATCTAAACTCTGTGCCAGGTGCAGGCAATGCTATCAACAGGCTGAAGGAAGAACCTAAAAAAAAA
>JAQQSZ010015284.1:0-11313 GCA_028646595.1 Phalanger gymnotis
TCTTTCCTCTCTCTCTCTCCCTCTCCTCTCCCTCTCTCCCCTCCCTCTCTCCCCTCCCTCTCTCCCCTCCCTCTCTCCCCTCCCCTTCTCCCTCTTCCCATCCCCTTCTCCCTCTTCTTTCAATACCACTCTATACTCTGATATTTATACTCCCTAGAGTTAGTTTGGTGGTCATATCTATTCCATCAATTATCAGAGACAGGAAAATGTCCTAACCATTCTCCTGAAGCCTGGGGACAATTAATGATTTTGGATAACCACCAAAATGCTGCATCTTCCCTGTAACATTGTTTGCCTTCTCTCGAGGTTCTTAACCCTGACATTGTTTAGATAGGTCCCACAATGAGAACACTGCAGCTAAAATCATGTTGTTTAACTTACACAGATGTCATGAGAAGATAGCAGTTCTTGATTAGGAGAAAACAGTATTTCAATTCATTTTGTTCAGTGTCTGTTCTGAAGTCTTCCAGCTAAGAAAAAGGACTAAAAAGTCTAAGGGTCTCCACTATGGCTTCAGTCATGGGTAGCTGATGGAGGTTAATAAAGACTTTCTAAGGCCACATTGGTAACTAGAATTGAATATATTTCATCTCGTGAATGGGCAAAAGGGTTCAGAGTCCAAATGTCTGGATTTGAAGATATTCTGATTCATATATTTTCAAAAGCTCTTCCTTGCCCAAATTTTGACTTTAAAGTGTATTATCAGTCTTCAAAAGCTTTCACTGGAGTGCCAGGAGGGAGACTGGGTACTTGTATATTGACAGTTCAGAGTAATTTTTGCATTTTTAAATTTTCTATTCCATTTTTAGTGAGAAAATATCTGCTAAAATGGGGTAGAAGAAAATTATGTGAATAAATTCCAAACACATAATTCATTTGATCTTTACAATGACCCAGTGAAGCACAGAGGTCAGGTGGGTGGTGCAGTGGATTAGAGTGCTGGGCCTGGAGTCAGGAAAACCTGAGTTCAGGTCTGGTCTCAGAAACTATCTGTGTGACCCTGGGCAAATCATTTAACCCTGTCTGCCTCTGTTTCCTTATCTATAAAATGAGCTGGAGGAAAAAATGGCAAATCATTCCCAAATCTTTGCCAAGAAAACCCCAAATGGTGTCACACAGAATCAGACATGACCTAAAGCAATGGAACAACAACAAATGCAGTATATACTATTACACCAATTTTTATCTGTGAAGAAATTGAGGCTTGATACATGTGCCCATAGATGAACTAGGGGTAGTAAACTGATGCATGTCTCAACTGACTCTCTCTAACTTGAAAGCCTTTTACATGCCCAGAAATAATTGTATTCTGAACATATTCTGAACCCCAGCCTTCACTTTTCATTTGCCTCCTCTTGGACCTTGTTGTGATGCCTTGCTTGGAGTTCATCTGCAGGGTGACCTTGTTAATAGAGCACTGGACTTGGAGGCAGGAAGATCTTGGTTTCAAATTCTGCCTTAGATACCTGTATAAGTCACTCTGTGACTTTGTTTCCTAATCTGTAAAATGAGGGGGTTGCCTCAAGGACCTCAAAGATGATTTCTAGTTTTTGGTCTATAAGCCTATCCTGTACTTCCCAACTCTACTACTCAGCTACCCTGTTCTTGACCTTGGCTTGTTGGCACTGAGATTCCGAGCCCTAGCTTCAATCCTTACCACTCTCCAAACATCATCAAATTAATTTCCCAATCTTTGCCAGAGTAGCGTCAGAGGGAATAATTCGGTGTTCCTTTTAGTCTTGCTCTTGGCAAACAAGCTTTCCATTATGGAGCTATCTCTCTTTTTTGCTACTCAAAAATCACTTACAGGATATTGTCTTTTCTCCAGGAAACCACACTTGTTTAGGAAATGAGCAAATGGACTTCCACTTCCAGAAATGTTAATACTTGAACATTTGTTAACTTAAATGAATGAATGTTTAATGGTGACATTTCAGGGATTAATGATCGTTTATTGGGGGGATGGTTTACTGAAGGCAGGTTAGATTTCTTGACACAGCCCAAATAACAATACACATCGCAAAGACCCTCATAATATAAGGGGCCAGGGCACCATTTGGAAAGTTTTCTTACTCCCTTGGTTCACAGCCCTAGGAAACTTGATGCAGGATATGGTTGGTAACGTCTAATGTCCTCTCTACTGGCAAACACGAAGTTCACAATAAGATGGAAGATTTCTTTTTTTTTTAATTAAAAGAAGGAGGGTAGTGTAAGGTATGTCTTTCCAAGAATGAGAAAGAATAGAAGGGAAAATCAAGGCAATGTAAAAAGAAAAGATAACCTTAAAATTTATTTAAAAACAACCTCCAAGTGACTTGTTCAGGGTCACAGCAAGTAATTGAGGCAAGTGTCCATATCAGGTCATCCTGAATTCAAGTCTTCACTCTCCCACTATGCCATAGATTGCTTTGCTCGATCTGGAGGCTATCTCTTCTGCCTCTTCTTCTCAGTTGCCCTGTTCTTATCAACAGAGAGAAAAAAAATACTGGATTTGGAGTCAGCCCACTTAGGTTTTTAATCCAGCTCTTCTATTTACTATTATAGGATATTGAGCAAATCACCTAAGTTCTCCAGGCCTCAGTTTCCTCACATAGGAAATGAGGGAATTGAATTAGCTGACCTAGAAGATCTCTCCTATCCAGTCCCAAATCTATGATCCTGTGATCTCTTCCACTTTCTTCTTATTCCCTTCTTTAGTCTGTCCAAGTCTCCTCCATTACTATGTTTATCCCTTGGGTTGGACACTTAATTTTCCCCAGATACTCAATTGGGAAAGGGAAGTGGGGGAAGGGATAAACATGCCAGCACTTGCTAGGCATGAAAGCATTTTCTGAGCCAATGGATTAGGCCCACATAGACAGTAGAGGAAACCTTATTCCTTTAGGGGGCTATATGTTCTTATATAAGTCCTTTTCTCTTCCTGACCAGCCAGGGAACAGAAAGTCACCTGAGGTAGCTGACACCAACCTGAAGCATTGTGTTTTGATGAGCTTGTCTTTCTGAGCCTCACTTTCCTAATGTTTCTGTAAAAGTTGGGCCTTGGTGAATAATAAAGTTGCCAAACCTTGATGAGCAATGATTCTGACTTCAGATCTTACCCCCCTTAGTGTCCCCACATAGGCTGAGAACAGATCAAGAGACTGTCAGCAAGGAAACCCAGAGCTGTATTTCTGGTGTTCCCCAACTGTGTGCATGACTTTGGGCTGTCACTGATGACTATATAAATCTCTTTCTATATAAATCTCTTTTCCCTAAAAAGAATACAGAGAATTTAGATGAAAGGCTGTAAGATTTTAGAAAGCTCAGAATTATTATTATACCATTTAACAGGCTTAGCAATATAATTACTGATGAGCCTTGGTTGGATGTTATGTCTTTCTAGAATTGTGTTTACTGCTTTTCTCTTAATATTTAAATTTGTTTCCATTTCCTGACCTTTCTTAACCAAATAAAGAACAGCAACATTTTTGTAGTTCTTTCTCATTATCCCATTTGAAACTCCCAATAAACCTTTGGATTAGTAATCTGAGTATTATTATCCCCACTTTACAGATAAGAGAACTGAGACTTAAAGGAGTCAGATGAGATGTTCAGAATCACCCATCACCGTTGGAGATATTACTTGAACCCAGGATCTTCTGACTCCAAGGTCAATGGCCTTTCCACTATGTCATCTGGGTCTATAAGGATAATGTTTTCCCATACTGGATTTAGAGTCAGAATTCTTATGTTTGAAACCCAGCTGTGCTTCTTAATATCTGAATGATTTTGGGGGTATGTCATTTAATAGGGCTCGAATGGACTTGAGATGCTATCTAATCCATCTTCTTCATTTTATAGATGACATAAATGAGGCTCAGGGGTATCAAGTGACTCATTTAAAGTCAAATCAGTAGTATGCTTCACAGAAGTGTTTTGAACCCAGGTCCTATGTCTTTAAAGAAAGTAGCCTTTCTCTCTTACCATACTCTTTCCCTTTTCTAGGTCTCAGTTTATTCAGCTGGAAAATAAGCCCAGTCATATATAAGGTCCCTTCCAGCTCTTAACCTGATGATTCTGTTTATAGGTGTCAGGATATGCATCACCCCAATATTTGTCTGTTGTTCCCTATTTCCTCTCTCTCTCTCTCTCTCTCTCTCTCTCTCTCTCTCTCTCTCTCTCTCTCTCTCTCTCTCTCTCTATCTCTCTCTCTCTCTCCTGCAACTCTGAAATAGGAAGAACAGGGTGCATTGTCAGGCTCTGTGAAGAGAGAATGGAGACAAAAACGAAATAACTGAATATGTCTTTCTATACATTGCAACTGAGGGTGTGAAGATTTACTCCCTTTCTTTTCTCCTACCTTCCCCCTTCCCTATCTTCCACCCCCAGCATTACTGGAGTTGCCAGGAACACCCTAGCTTAGTGGAATGAACCCTGAACCAGTAGACATGGGTTCTGATCCTAACTCGAGAAAGCATTTCCTTCCCTGGTCCTCCATAGGAGAGATGCAGTGAGCCATGATACCCCCAGTCCAATTTCAAAGAGGTTAGACTTTTTAGAGACTTTGTTTTTCTGCCTCCAGGTGGCACTGAGCTATATTTGCAAAAGACAAACAAGGAAGTGCTATAAGGGGAAGAAAACATAACAGAAGCCCACAAACCCAGAATGGGTACTGGTGGGTAGCCCATATGCTGCAGAAATTTTGCCTGTTACTCTGGCAAGGGGCAGAAATCACCAGAATGGAGAGCTTGCTTCACCCCTTCATTATTTCTTCCTGTCTCTGCTGATTTCTCTGAAAAAATTCTTGGCCTGATAGTGTCTCATACCCTTTGGGTGGCATTCTTGCCTTTGGCAGGGTGAATAGCAAATGGCCCGTAGGGAAGAAAAAGACATCAATTGTTCCTGAAAGTGAAGACTCAAACCTCTTGAGATGAACATTTTAAATTAAGACTCAAAATATTCAATTTCTCTGCAGCACGGCTGCAAATTGACATAAGCACTCCACCAAAAATGAGCCGATTGAAGCATCTTGAAACTTGTTTTGAATTACTTGGTGCATATTTTTAAGCTATGAAAGCATTATCAGAAGATTTTCACCCCGGTGATCTAATAAACTGATGAAACATCTTTCTCGCCGGGCCAGTGTGTGACTATCAGGACGGTCCAGATTACTGGAGAGGAACATGGCAATATGTGAAGCAGGCACTGCTCTGTTCCTGGGTCAATAGTGGTGTATTGTTATTGAGGGGTGGAACGCTGCCAGTGCCATCTCAGGACGAGCAGACAATCTCCTCTGATGGAGTATTGATCTTGGGCCTGTCAGTTTCAATGGAATTGTGGAATGAGATGCTATAAAACAAAGCTGTATTTAGTTTTATAGGATTGTTGTCATATTGTTAATTTCTTTCCACATGTAGCGCTGTCCACCAGGCCTTCGAAAACATATGCTCTTCCTCTTATAAAAACGGAATCTTTGTGCAACTGCTGACAAAATCAGTTAACGGAACTCCCATCAGAAGCTCACAACCCGAAGGTCCCGTCTAATCACATTAAGAACTGAAGAAATACACTTAGCGATAATATCCAGGCTATTTACTTGTCACCAAGACAGTATGTCCACTGTGTAGGGGCATAACTGGTGCAAGACATTCAAATGTTTGCTATATTAATCCAATCTAATCTGATATGAAAAGGAGAGACATTTTAATTTTCAATTTAGATACAAAGCATGGTCCATGCATGGATGAGACTTTTGAGGTGGAATAGAACGGAATTAGAATCAAGTTTCAACTTGTTTCCTGCTATCCTATCAATTAAACTATTTCTAGAAGCCAGAGAAACAGCACAGATGGCATTACACTGACTTTTATAGGGTAGTTTTCTACCCCTTAATGTAAGAGGAAATGATAATAGTAGGTAATACTATTTCTGTTATTACCCTCTTTGTTCTTTCTTAATGAGCTCACTTCTCTCCTGCTGGTGACTTCCTGGATGCAGGAAGGAAAAGCAATTCTTCCTTTCCTGTAATTTACCCATATAAGTCCTATTTCCTTGTTTTCTAGAGTTACTAGACTTGTTGGGCAGATCAAAGTATGCACTAGAAATAATTTACCAGGATTTCAGATAAGTATTTGATAGAATCCCTTTTGCTCTCTTTGTGACTGTGATGGACAGATAAGGATTTGAGTAGTTTCTGAATGGATAGAATGACCAGACCTGAAGAGTAGTGAAGTTGGAGAGAGGTCTACAGTAGAGTACCCCAGGGATCTATCTTCGACATAGTGGTTAGAGTATCAGAGTTAGAGTTGGGAAACATGAGTTCTAATGCTGCCTCTGATAATTCCTAGCTATGAGACTCTGGGCGAGTCACTTAACCTTTCCCATCCTCAGCATCTTCATCAGCAAAATGAAGATAATAATGGCACCTACCTCACAGAGTAATTGTGAGTCTGAAACAAAATAATATATGTAAACCACTTTACAAACCTTAAAGCTCTATAGAAATACTACCTATTATTATATTTTAAACAGTGTCACAGATGAAGGCATAAATAAGATGCCTATAAACTTGGCAAATGATATAAAGCTAGGAGAAATAACTATATATATATACATACGTATACATACTCTATATATCTATATCTATATATATTGTGTGTGTGTGTATGTGTGTTTGTATACACATAGCAAGTAATTGAGGCAAGGGACCAACTCAGGTCTTCCTAAATCCAAGTCCTCACTCTACCATTATGCCATGGATTGCTTGACCTGGTATTGTATTTATGTATATAGGTCTATATAGGTTTTTATTATATATACACAGACACACACACATACATATTTATGTATGTATGTGTGTGTGTAGATGTATAGATAGATAGACTGACCAACTAGGACAATGGGCTGAATTAAAGAAGATTTCATGTAAGGATAAGTATAAAGACTTATACTTGGATTTACAGTCAATGGCATGAGTACAGGGTGGAGAAAACACATCTAGACCCAAACAACAATACATGTGAAAGACAGCTGGAAGTTTTAATGCCTTATCAGCTCATTGGGTCAACAGTGAAGGGAGAGTAAAAAAGATTGGAGTAACTGTTCCCTTTATCTTGGTACTTTATTTGTGACTGAGAATCCCTCTCATTTTCCATACATTCCATTGACAGCATTACTGGAGATGAAACAGTCAACTTAGCATGGGAGAAGGAAGGCTGCACAAGAATTTGATGGACAGAAATGGTTATTCAATGTTTTTCTGCTTTAATTCAGTCATAGCATGCAGAATGAAGGAGACTTCGGTCCTCTAGAGCTCTGTTCTTGGTCAGACCATCCCTGGAATAATGTGTTCAGTTCTAGCCACCATATTTTAGGAAGGATATTGGTAATATGATGAGTGTCCAAAGTAGGGCAACCAGAGTGATGAACCATCTCAAAAGCATGCCATATTCCACCTGTGGTTGGCCATGCCTATAATTCTTGCTACTAGGGAAGCTGAGGTTGATGGATCTTTTACACTTTGAAGTTCTGAGATGCTGATCAAGTGTCCTTTCAAAATCCAGCCCCATTATGGTAAGCCCTCTGGAGAAAAGGGCCACAAAGCTACCTCTGGTGGGACAAAAGGGGCCGGGTCAGAAATAGAGCAGAGTAGATGGATTTGTTTTGTGATTGGCCACTGCACTGACCTCCTGGGCAAGAAAGAGGAATCCAGTTTCCCTATCTCCTGCCCCCCCCCAAATCATGCCATATGGGACATTGGCTGAAGAAACATTGAATTTGTAAAAGAAAATATGAGAGATGACAGAATTGTTGCCTTGACGGGTGTCTCATAAAAAAGGATTAGACTTATGTTGCTTTGCTTCAGAGGGTAGAACTAGGAATAGTGACTGGAAATCAAAAAGAGGGAAAATTTAGCTTGATGTAAAAGTAAACACAAAAGCAAACCACCAAATTACTAGAACAATTGAAAAATGGAGTAGGAATTGGATTGTGGTTTCTCATGCATTGGTGGTCCCCCATTCAAAGGTGAATTTGTTGTTGGGGATTTTGTAGAGAAGATTTCTGCTCAAGTACCAGGTAAAGTAGATGACCTCTTGAGTTCTTCTGAATTTGGAGATTCAGTTGTTCTCTGAGTGTGGAATTCTAACATATATAGCCTACTATAGAAAGTTTTTGTCATTATATGAAACAAACATGGATTGGACCTATGATTCAGTGTAATATATGTTCACTGGGACAGCTTTATAAATATGATAGTTCATAAGTTTTGTTTTGAGAGATTTGGGGAAAGTACTTTTCTTTAAAAATAATTATCTGAAATAGTTTAATTTTCTGAAATTACACCATTAGAGATTAGTTCAATTACGTTAAACTTTGCCATGTTACTTCAGCCTTCTTTCAAAATACAAATATTCCAAGTGGGTGCCACAGTCAGGCCTAACCACTAGTGTCTGGGATTTAATGTTTCAAATTCTGAGTTGGACTCTTGGCCGGGGGATTTGACTATAATGGTGAGGAAAGAGTACTCGAAATTTGTAGCCCTCTGTCCCTCTTAAAATTGTATCATATAAAAATTCTATTAAATATTTTCTTTATCTTCTATGAGGAACTTTGAAAAAGAATGGAGAAAATTTCACTAAGAGGGAGACGTATGACAGGAAATGATGGGGGGAGCAAGAGGGTCCTGTGGTAATTGCTGATCCTTATCTAGCACCTTCAGATTTGCAAAATGCTTCCATAGACTTTCATTTGAGCCTCCCAACAAGGCTGTATGTACTACAGTATATACCGCAGGTATTATTATCTCTAGTCTCAAATTTTGGAGTCAGTCAGTCAGTTAGAAGACATATGATGAGCCCTTATTATGAGGCAGACACTGTTCCAAGCACCAGGGATACAAAGAAAGGCAAACAGCCTCTACTCTCAAGGAGGTCACATTCTAATTGAGGAGACAACATTTAAATAACTAGGTACATATGAGAAATATACTGATATGAAACAGAAAGCACTGATAGGAAACACTAGTGGAGAGAAGTTAACTGACTTGAGCATGGCCTCACAGCTTGGAAGTAAGAAAGAATTAGCCCAAGTCTTTCTTCCTCTCAATCTAGCACCCTAACCACTCTGTCGCATTGCTACTCTGCCAAGAAATGAGTGTAGAACAAGAATGCAGAAAGTCAAAAAATCCTGTTGTCTTAAAGCAGGCTTCTTGTTTTCTGAATGAGAAAAACTAAATCCAGAAAGAAGGGATTTTCCCAAAGATAAAGATAAAGCCCTCCTCCTTCACAGTTTTGACAAGTCCTGCCTCTTCCAATACATGAATGGGTGGGTACCTTAGAGATTCTATGATAACACCATAGATTTATCATTTTCCTTTTCATGTAGGTTAGGTAGGTTACTATTGCAAAGTTTAATAGGCCTTAGATCAATGGGGGCATCTTTGTCAGACGAAGCTTGTCATGACCACATGGCCTCATCAGCAGGATCCACCAAAATTTGGAAAATAAAAGATCAGAGCTTCAGAATTCCTAGTTGAGTCAGATACCAGAACTCCCCATATATTTGACTTTCTCTCTGCTACTGACATGTGATCTCTGAATCTCTGCTCTGGCAACCACTTTCATCTTAAGAAATCGCAAAACTTCAAAGCCAGCTGAGACTTTGGAGGCCATCTGGTTGGACCCATGTCTGACCACGAATCCTTTCTGCAATATTCCTGACAAGTGGTCATCCAACATTTTATATCTCTTCTACAGCTTTGAGATCATGATTTTAAAACGTGGTTAAAAGATCATCACCTTACCGCCAGGCTAGTGGTGATCCTCTTTCAAGTTACATTACTAGTTTGGTTGGCCCTTGGGCAGTAGATATCCAAGAAGTGACTTGACAGAGACTTAAAGTTTTTCAAGACTGAAAGAATATTGCCAGAGCTAATGATTTTCTGCTAATGCCTACTACAAGTCAGAATTACCTTCATGCCATGATGGGGCATTGGAGGAAGAAATTAGTGCATCAATATTTAGTTTTAAAATGTGTTTTCACAAAACTAGGTAATGGCCTTTTGGGGAGATATACTTATATAGTTGTCTTTTCATTGATATCCTTTTTTTTTGCACAGAGTGTAAGTTCTTTAAGGACCCCATGCATTTTTTGTGGTTCAGAGTGCCTTGGGGGTAGAAAGTACAAGCTGCACGTTTAAATTTATTACTTATCTTGATATTTCCTGAAACCATATGTGGGAAGCCACTGAATTTGCATGGTTCTGATTGTGCCTTTCAAACAAGATGCCTAAGGAGTCCTCATTAAGATGGTGCAGTCAGCTCCATAGTTTAGAAACGTCGTCTCTGAGCAGAGAAGCAGATCATTGGTTTATTGACCGAGTCTCTGTGGCAAAGACATTTGAAGCAAGAATAGAAATTATGTTTTCAGATGTTTTATTAGGGGGACATGGCTAGACATTTGGGTGAATGAGGCTTAAAGATGCATTTTATTGATTTTCTTTAAAAATATCGTGATAACTATATTTCAATATGATTGTTTTCCTTGGCAATTCAGTGTATTTAAAAACATTATTTGGAGATGGAGTCCAGAGGCTTCCCCAGACTTCCCAAGGGGCCATGGCACATAAATAAAGAACTCCTGGTTTAGATTTTCCTCGCAACTGAAGTTCAGAGAAGGGAGAAATGAAAGGGGTGATAAGAAAGGGCTCCATGAAGGAGACAGAGTTCGATTGAGATTTAATGGGTGAATTGGGTTTTCATAGGTGGGGAGAAAGAAGGGTATGACAGGGGAGAACAGCAGAGGTACAAGAGTCAGAATGAATGATTGAGAAACACTGATGAGTCTGGCCTGTGACATAGGGATCATGTCAGGGAAACTCTGAAATTAGTCTGTCTAACTGGTATAGGATCCCTGATATCATGCATGTGGAGAAGGCAGGACCCCATTAAGTAAGGAATCTAATGGAAGTTTGCTTTTATTTCACTGGGCAGGAAGCAGCCACTGTCCATTTAAGAGCAGCAAATGAATCATTTTCTAAAAGTAGTGCCTTAGAAAGAATAATTTGTAAGCATCTTCCAGGATAGACTGGGGAGTGGGGGCAGAGAGCTAAGCTATAACGTTCTTGCAATGATTCAGTCATGAGG
Source organism: Phalanger gymnotis (assembly GCA_028646595.1). Classification (NCBI taxonomy): domain Eukaryota; kingdom Metazoa; phylum Chordata; class Mammalia; order Diprotodontia; family Phalangeridae; genus Phalanger; species Phalanger gymnotis. The sequence continues at coordinate 11,124 of JAQQSZ010015284.1, forward strand.
TGATGAGAGCTTGGACTAGTCAGTCAGCAAGCATTTATTAAGTGCTTATTATGTGCCAAACACTGAGTTAAGCATTAGGGACATAAAGAAAGGCAAAACATGGTCTCTACCCTGAGGGAGCTCACAGTCTAATGGAAGAAACCACATGCAAACACTGTGTACAAATAAGATATAGACAGAATTAATTGGA
>JAQQSZ010015285.1:0-11313 GCA_028646595.1 Phalanger gymnotis
GTCTTTTGGACCTCCTTTTCCATTTGGCTAATTCTCCCTTTCAAGGCATTCTTCTCCTCATTGTCTTTTTGGAGCTCTTTTGCCATTTGAGTTAGTCTATTTTTTAAGGTGCTGTTTTCTTCAGTATATTTTTGTGTCTCCTTTAGCAAGTCATTGATGTGTTTTTCATGGTTTTCTCACATCCTCCTCATTTCTCTTCCCAATTTTTCCTCTACTTCTCTAACTTGGTATTCCAAATCCTTTTTGAGCTCTTCCATTGCCTGAGACCAATTCATGTTTTTCTTGGAGGCTTTTGTTGTATGCTGTTTGACTTTGTTAACTTCTTCTGACCGAATATTTTGGTCTTCTTTGTCACCAAAGAAAGATTCCAGAGTCTGAGACTGAATCTGGGTGCGTCTTCGCTGCCTGGCCATATTCCCAGCCAACTCACTTGACCCTTGAGTTTTTCAGCAGGGTATGACTGCTTGTAGAGTTAAGAGAACTATGTTCCAAGCTTGGGGGGTGCGCCAGCTTTGCCACACCAGCACTCCTCCTTCCCCAGGAACCCCCAGCCTGGATTGGACTTAGATCTTCAGCAGGCTCTTCACTCCTGCTCTGAACTGCCATTTAATTCCTCCCACCAGGTGGGCCTAGGGTCAGAAGCAGCTGCAGCTGTAGTTTTGTAGCTGCCCCACCTCTGCTGTCCCAGGGGTGGTGGCCGAACCACAAACTCCTTTTTTCACTGTGTCCCCAGCAGCATTTCCCACTAACGTTCTCTGTTGTCTTTGGTGTTTGTGGGTTGAGAAGTCTGGTAACTGCTGCAGCTCACTGATTCAGAGCGCTAGGGCACGCTCTGCCCGGCTCCTGGTCTGGTTTGTCTGCACCACCCATGCTGGACTCTGCTCCTCTCCCAGCTCTGTGCAGGATAGACCTCATGCAGAGACCATCCAGGCTGTCCTGGCCTGTAGCCCTGATTTGCTCTGCTGTTTTGTGGGTTTTGTAGTTTTAGAATTGGTTCAGCACCATTTTTTATAGGTTTTTGGAGGGACTTGGTGGGGAGCTCACACTAGTCCCTGCTTTCCAGCCGCCATCTTGGCTTCACCCCCTCCTCCCCAAAAAAAATCCAGTTTTTTTTTAAAAAAAAAAAGGCAAATGGGGGTGGGATATGGAAACTTTTTTTAAAAATGCACGGAAAATAGCAGAACGAAAGCCAACAGAACAAACTTGTTTTCTGTTTTACTTTGTATATTGAAATGCTTATATTTGATGTTCAAGTTCAGAATTGTAAAAATGACTTTACAGTATATATCTTGGTCTCATCTGCATTCTCTGATATAATCAGTGTTGTCCTTGAATCCATAAGAAAAGGCTAAATTGTGTTTATTGTATTGTTTACTGTAGGTAGGGAACTATATACTATACGTTTCAGGTTTTTAGAAAAATAGTTAAAAAAAAAGTCTTGGTTTTAATTAGAAAACAGAACTTAGCCAGAATACTAATTCCATGTATAATCTTGGTCACTTCTTACCACATTAAGATAAATGTCTGATGGAGAGTGGGGTACGAAAGGGTGGATTTAGTGAAATTGTTCTAGTGCTTTAAATTCCTTGTTGTAATTTCTTGTATCGTGGCCCTTACTCTCAAGGGTTTTTATATTGGTTAGCCTGGGAACAAATATAAAGGTGGCAGAGGTCATGCTAGATAAATACTTTTTACTCTCTCTTCCTCCTAGACCAGAGAACTGGACATTGTGACTGAGAGTCAGTAATGATAGGTTTATATTACTGCACATGTATAACCTATATTATATTGCTTGTCATCTTGAGGAGGGGGGTGGGATAAAAATTCAAACTCAAAACTTTCCAAAACTCAAAAATCTTTCCAAAAAATGAATGTTGAGAGTCAATGATGAACCCTTAACAGAAATTAGATGCATATATAAGGCAAGTTCAGTTAGGTTCTGAGGATAATAATGGAAGAAAGTATAAAGTATAAGAGATCATCAATTATAACCTTTGTATTTTCTTCTCTAGTAGTTCCAGGGAAAAGAAGCTTAGGACATGATAAGAAGGGAAAAGTAGGAAAGTTTTAGATCAATGTTTTCTTATTGCTGATTTTTGTTGCTCTTAATTCCTGTTGTACTCTTGGTATTTCCCCCTTATCATTCAGTTTTGTTTTGTTTTTTTGTTTTTTTGGTTTGTTTTTTGTTTTTGCATGGGGGAAGGCAGGACAATTGGGGTTAAGTGGCTTGCCCAAGGTCACACAGCTAGTGAGTGTCTGAGACCACATTTGAACGCAGGTACTCCTAACTCCAGGGCCAGAGTTCTACTCTCTGTGCCACCTAGCTGCCCCTATCACTCAGTTTTAATGGTATAGTTATTAAGGAAATGGATTTTCTGTTGTCATAGAGACAGTGCAAAATTTGATAGAGAAGTGAGTTTACCTGGGGCAGGGGGAGGTGGTAGTAATGGTGGTCTGGAGTGTCATCCCTTCTAATTCAGATGAAAAAGAAAAAATAAGTTCAGCAAAACTAACAGATTAACCAAGTCTGATATTATATATAGGATTCCATGCCCATAATTCTCCACTTCTGTAAAGAAGGGAGGAAGTTGTTATGACTGGTTTTAGTTAACTTGATTATCTAATTTCTCAAGCCAGCAGATTAGAATCAATGAATTACACAAGTGAGGAGAGAGAGGCGGATATAGGCAGATGCACTGACAGTTGAGAGAAAGTGATACCTGACAATAAGTGAAAAGATAGGAAAGCTCTTTTTAAAAGAAATACAGAACTCTTAATCATAATAATCAGAGGTCATTTAATATAGGATCAATCAGACTTATGGAGCTCAGCAATGTCTTGAAGAATCAGAAGAAAAAATATTGGGAAATACTAAGTCAGTAGTAAACATTTAAGTACCTGCTATATGCCAGGCACTGTGATACAGTGATGGGATACAGAGAAAAGTAAAAGATAGCTCCTGCTCTCAAGTAGCTTATAGCCTAATGGAAGAAACGTAAACAATTCTGTACCAACAGGCTATATACAGTATAAGTTGGAAATTCAACAGAGGGAAGGCCGTAGAAAGGGGGTTGGGAAAGCCTTTCTTTAAATGGTGGAATTTTAGGTGAGAGTTGATGGAAGGAAGCCATGAGGCAGGGGGAGACAGCATTCCAGGCATGGCAGGTGGTTGCTGAAAATTCCTGGAGCTTAGAGATGGTGGCCTGTGTGAGAAATAGGAGGGAGACCAGTGTCACTGGATCATAGGATATGAGTGTGTGGTGGGTGGTTTATAAAATGTAAGAAAACTGGGAAGATGTGGCAGATTGTGAAGGGCATTAAATGCCAGAGGAAATTATGTGTCATCTAGGAGGTTGTAGGGAGCCAGGTACTGGAGTTTGAGTAGAAGGGTAACATGGGCACACTTCTCTTTAGCAACATCACATTGATAGAGTGGGGAGAAACTTGGGGCAGGTAGACCAACCAACAGGCTATTGAAGTAATGCAGTGATGCACCAAGGTGGAGGCAGTGTTAGGAGAGAAGATGCAAAGATGTAAAAATTGACAGGCCTTGGCAACAGATTGGTTATGGGAGGTGAGAGATTGTGAGAAGTCATGACATCTAGGTTGTGAGCCTGGGTGACTAGGAGGATGATAGTACCTTCAACAGTAACAGGGAAGTTAGGAGGAGAAGGTTTTGGAGAAAAGATAGAGTTCAGTTTTGGACATGTTGTGTTTAAGATATATCTAGGATATTCTCTTTGGGATGTCCAGTAGGCGATTGAAGATCAGTAGAGAGGTTAGGGCTTGGTAAAAAGATTTGAGATTCATCAGCAGTGATGATAAATTGATTCTATGGGAGCTGATGAGATCACCAAGTGAAATAGTATAGAGAAGGAAGAAGAAAAGGCTATATTTCAGTATAATTTGGACACAGGAAAACTGTATAAAACGTTTTTTTTACTTCCACCCCAAATAGAAAGTTTTGGTATTGCAAAGCCTAAACCCTTAGCTTTTTGTAAAACTTAGTTATCTGAAATTATTTGTTCCCTACAGGTTCCATATAGTAAGCATTTTGGTGGAAAACAGTAATAGCAGCCTTTATTTATCTTCTGTAGGTGCACCAGTCTATGAGATTGTTGTAGGATAGTAGGTATACAACTCTAAAGGTGTACATTTACATGTCTGGGAAATTATACGCTATTTTCAGAGTATTAGGGGTATAGTTATAGAATGTAGATGTTTGGAAATGCCTTATAAGTTGTAGAAATACATAAGCAGAAATACATAAGCATATGTAGAAATACATAATACATTAGAAATACATTTATAACAATTGCATATGACAGTATAGATTCAAGGGACATAGATGAGGGAAAGGTATGAATTATAAGAAGCATTTAAATAAGGGATTTCAGTTTTCAGTTCTGATCCTTCTCATTAGGAGACTTATATTTTCTTAAGTAATATAACAGAATATTGCGCAAACCTTGAAATGCTATTGATCTTTTCTAGAAACGACTGCAAAAAGAATTATTGGCTTTACAGAATGACCCTCCTCCAGGAATGACTTTGAATGAAAAGAGTGTTCAGAATTCAATTACACAGTAAGTACTTTATTTTTGAAATCTTTATTTGTTATGTTATTTTTAGTAGCCAATTGCCAAGTTAATTGCAAGGATATTTTTCTAATAGAAGCATTTTAATATGTTCTAAATGTTTTGACATTAAGTGATTTACGTCGTGCTTTAGATAGGCCAATTTGGTTAATCTATCAAATAAAATTATCTTTAAAGGAAAGATACCAATGCTATGTAAGTTTTTGTCATACATAAAAGCATAGTCATCTGTTCATGTATCTCAGTAACATTGAGACCAGTTAGGAGAAAATTTTTAAACAAAGCAAAACCATAGGAACAAATGAAATTGTTTGTCAGCATTTCATATGAGAGTTTCACTTAATGGAATTAATTATACTTAATCAGCAAAATTCTGTGAACATGAACCATCTTGGCAAGACACAAGTTGTTTGTTTCTGTAAGAACCAGACATTTGTTAAAATGGGATTCTACTTGTCGTAGATGATAATGAAGAGAATATAGCAGACAGTTTGTCAAAGTTGACTCTAGAGCATAATTCCACAAATAATGGAAATTAAGAGAAGGAAGACAACTTAAAGTGTATATTTTGAGTACAGATAAACATAATAAAATATAACAGAAATCAGTGTTTGCCCCACGGCCATCTCGTGGTGCCTTACTTGTATAAAGCACTATTCACTTAGGTAGGAGTGGTGTGGCACAGTACTTCAGTAGAGGCTTAAGACGTAAATTCTTTTGTTGTTGTTGTTGTTTTGCAGGGGGGAAGTCTGGGCAATTGGAGTTAAGTGACTTGCCCAAGGTCACACAGCTACTAAGTGTGTCAAGTGGCTGAGGCCGGATTTGAACCCAGGTCCTCCTGACTCCAGGGCCAGTGCTGTACTCACTGCGCCACCTAGCCGCCCCTAAGATGTAAATTCTAATCCCCTTTCATATTTATGACCTTGGGAAAGTCACTTTATTTCTGAGGCCTTTAGTTATTTCAGCTTTAACATTGGACTAATAACTTGAAGGCAGATGACCAGCTCAGATAATGTTTTGTGGTCTTAATTATAGGATTTTAGAGTTAGATGGGACCTTTGAGCACATCTGGTGTCTTCTTACAGATGAGGAAACCTTTAAAGAGGTTCTTCCCCTAGGTTAGATTGCTGGCAAGTTAAAGGAGTGAAGACTGTGATCCAGTTTTTACTCTTTCTCTGGTCACTGCTTAGTTCACATGTTGTCTTTTTTTAAGATCTTAAGATTTTTACTTTAGCATCATTGAGTAACTACAGTTTGTACCATGTGTCCTCTTACAGCAGCACCCTTCAAGTGGGAAGCATTTCAGGTTAAAGAACTGTGTATTTACAGACACTGTACCCTTGAGTTGCAAGAAACTATAGGTTAATACGTCCCTAAAGCAAATGGTATGATTTATGGAAATAGGGGTAGAATGTGAACTTTTCAAGGCTTGTTGTATAGAAGCCAGAGTAATTGTTTTTAACCACAGGTTCCCTGAAGTTTTCCTTACATGGAGGTCATAGAACTAGAAGGGAGTTTGGAGAAAATATTTATCTAGTCCAGTCTCTGCATTTTACAGATGAGGAAACTTAAGGTGTAGAGAGGTTATAACTTGCTTGAGGTCATGTAGCTAGTTAATTAGAAAGCCAGAAATAGAACATAGGTATCCTAGCTTCTAGTTCATTGCTTTTTCTTCATATTGTTCTTTTGCAAAGAAGTCACTATTTAAAATAGGCAAGGATGTAGTATAATTGCTAGGTCCTTTGTAGTAAACTCCTTTTGGGTGACCACTGTACTCTCAGACAAAGAATATTCTGGTTCTAAGTGCCGCAGTGCCTTAGTTGTTTATTTTTAGAAAGAATACCTTCACTGTCTCCTGAAGGGAGCACTGTAGCTCTGTAGTGGGTGGGATGGTATAGAACAACTGTGGTTTCTTTGTCATCTCTTACACTCCCCAGACTTGAAGTCATAGTGCTAGAAAGAACATTAAAGACTTTAGCGTAGTCTCCTCACTTTATAGATGATATTACAATTTATTTAGACTCTGCAAATTGTAAAGGGCTTATCTAGAAACAAGGTAAGTGAAAACATTGGGGCACAGAACAGTAATGTCCCCAAATCAGTTCAAACATTAAATACCTACTGTGTGCAAGGCCCTGTGTTAAGTTTGGGGAAGCAGAGACAAAACCAAAATAGTCCTGACTCGTAAAAAGTTTACATTTTACTGTCTCCAAGGTTTTCCTTTTAGTTTGTGGTAGATTTGGAGCTAGAGCATATCTTAGGCTTTTCTTTTCAATTTTGCTTGTTATTGTTCTTTTAACCCACATGTACTTTTAGTGAGAGAACTTGTATGAAGGTGACCTTATTTCATGATGCCTATATCTATTGTAGTACCATTTGTCCATCTTTAAAATAGAGATAACTATACCTTTATCTACCTCAGAACTGTAAGAATTAAATGCAATAAAGTATGAAATGGACTCTGTAAACTTTAAAGTTCTATGTAGATGTTAATGAATTTAGTTGCCTACTACATGGAAAATGTCTAGACCTGTCCTACTGTCCTAATAAACTTACATTGAGGAAGTCAGGGAGAGAGAACAAGAGGGGTTGGAGAGGTAGGGCAGAGGTGTAAGCAGAAACCAAGCTTATGGGTAATCTAGCGTCTTCTCTGTATGGTCATCTTTGTAGTTTTGTGAAAATATGAGGTGGTGGTTGATTCTTCATGCGGTCACGAGGGAATATAGGTAGAACAGTACGTCTGGCAGCTGTAATAGACAAAGCTGAACATGAAGCCAGGAAGATGTGGGTTCAAATTCTACTTCAAACACTGTGACCTTGGATAAATCACTTAACCTTTCTGAGCCTGTTTTCTTCTTGTAAAATGGGGATAATATCTATAGTACCTGCCTATTGTGAGGTGCAGTGAGATCATTTATATAGAGTTTTTTGCAAACCTTAATACACAAAATAATGTGTCACTGCGATTCTTATTAGTCTGGTTTGTTGCCCAAACTGTAGTCTTTTTCTTCTATGACTTTAACAATAGCTAGCATTTATTTAATGTTTTCAAAATGCTTTATGCTTATTGTTATTTGATTACATCTGCCCTGTGAGATAGGCATTATTACATTCCCATTTTGGCAAAGGAGGAAATAAAGGCACAAAGAAGTGATGTGACTTGCCAAGAGTCACACAGCTAGTAAGTGTCTGAGGTCACATTTGAACTTCCTGACTCTTGAGTCCCTCTTCTTTATGCTCTGAGTCATTTAGCTAACTAAGACTAGAAAGACAACTGACTGCCTTGTTTTTTGAGTAGTACAGTGATAATTTTTTCTGAAGGGAAAAAAATTATTAACGGGATTTTAATTTGCTTTTTTTTTTTTTATATTCCAGGTGGATTGTAGACATGGAGGGTGCACCAGGTACTTTATATGAAGGGGAGAAATTTCAACTTCTATTTAAATTTAGTAGTCGATATCCTTTTGACTCTCCTCAGGTAATCACTTTTTTATTACTTATATTTTTAGATTATATCCAAATTTTACTTAGTTTTATGTATATTTCTCCCATTTGATCTTAGCCAAAAGGCTGAGGAATGATAATTTTAGTTCTGACTTTGGCAGTATGGCGTAGTGGATAGGGAACTGGACTTGGAGTCAGGAAGACCTTCATTCCAATCCTGCATCAGACATTTACTAGCTAAATGACTCTGGGCAACTTGCTTGGCATGTTTGTGCTTCATTTTTCTTATCTGTAAAATCTATGGACTTGGCTTCTGAATTCCTCTCCAGCTCTAAACATATGATCTGTCAAGAGAATGTCTTTATTCCTTGCCTGTAGTCACAAAACAGCTTATCACCATTTTAGCTTATAAGATCTACTAAGGTCATTCTCTTTTCCCTTTCCTCTGTACTCTAAATCCCCACATCCATTGTTGCTTTCTATGCCTTTTAGTTTTTTTGTTTATGGAGTCTAGTATTGAAAGGAATGGAACTCTGGCCTGACCCTGTGAGATGGAATCCTTAGAAATGTTAAATTTTTTAGTGAGAGGTAATTCTGCTTTTGACTGAATAGAACTGTCCTTTGGGGGAGAATGATATTTTTGTTTCTGCTCTTGATGATGATGATGAAGGTACTGTGATGTCACCGTGTAGGCTTTTGTGCATTACAGGATCAAGGACATATACATTACATATCTATGTATACTATGTATATTTTAATTGGTGATACCTACATATACACAGACATACACCTTTTTGCCAGTTATGGTTTAGTGACTTAAACTGATTGAGACTCAATTATGGCACGTAGTGTTTACATTCCAAAAATCTTGTCACCATTAAGGTTTCATCTAGAAATAGCAAAGAATATCTAACTAGAATAGCAAAGAATACAAAATGTGGGGCAAAAAAGGGCCTATGGGGAGCCAAAATAAATGCTGCAGGTCTATGCATGAAAGCCCTATATTTTAGAGGAGATAGACTCTTTTCTTTTTTAGCTTTTACTTAGAATTTTATTTGTCCCAGTTACATGTAAAAACAATTTTTAACATTCATTTTTAAAACTTTGAGTTCCATATTCTCTCCTTTTCTCTGTCCCCACCCCACTTCATTGAGAAGGCAAGCAATTCAATATAGGTTATACATGTATAGTCAGGCAAAACATATCCATGATAGAAAGGAACCATAGACAAGAAAACTTGAGAAAAATAAAGAAAGTTAAAAAAATTATGCTTCAGTCTGTATTCAGACACCATCAGTTCTTTCTCTGGGGATGGATAGCTTTTTTCATCACAAGTTCTTCAGAGTTGTCTTGGATCATTATATTGCTGAGAATAGCTGTCATTCACAGCTGATCATCTTACAGTATTCCTTTTACTTTGTATGTAGTACATTTCACTTTGCATTAGCCCATGCAAGTCTTTCCAGGTTTTTCTGAGAGCATCCTTCTTGTAATTTCTTATACTACAATAGTATTCCATCATAATCACATACCACAGCTTGTTCAGCCATTCCCCAGTTGATGGGCATCCCCTCAACTTCTAATTCTTTACCCCCAGAAAAGAGCTGCTATGAATATTTTTCTACATATAGGTCCTTTTGCAAAGGAAATAGACTCTTAAGCTCTTACTAAGAGTCTGTTTTTATAGAGTTTGGTTATTTTCAAAACAAAATAGCATTAGACTGAGTTAAGAAAGATGACCCCTCCTTGATGCTCACCAACTCTGTGATCATGAGCAAGTCATTTAATCTTCCTCAGCATCTGGAAACACTCTAAGACTTCTCTATTATGTTATATAGATAGGTTGCAATTTATGTCAATAAAGGCCATTCACATACACTGGCAAATCATAGATCCTTGGTATATTGTTGTACTGAGCTATAAAGTGTAGCTCATAGGTCCACATAAATAGAGATGCTAGGATTTGTGATGAAGATGGCTTTCTTGATAGTCCCTGTTGTCAGCCACATTTTTGCCTTTTATATTTCTCATAAGTAAAAAATATATTGCTACATAACATCTAGGACAGTAAAATATAACTTTGGGTTAAAAATAAAATACGATAAAAAAAAAGTCATTGTGGCTATCTTCCATTTTTTTATATCCTCCATAAAGAAGTCACTATTGCTGGCAGTGTCTTAACTTGTTGGAAGCATACATAACATTCAGTTAGGTATCATTATCACCCGGGGCCATTGGTACCTCCTTTTTAATATCTTGCCTATAATTCCATCTCACTTCTGATATTTGGGGGGTATAAAGTATTCTTCACCATCTCAAAAATTTTTGTTAAGCTGTCTTGGTGATGCTTGGTACAATGCCTGCAAATTTGTTGTCAGAAGATGTCACTTTTGAGGATATGACAGACTACAGTTTTATCTAAATCCCCCTTGCAGTTTGACTTGACAGAATTCCAAGTACATGTAACATTGAAAATTGCTTTTATAGTATTGTCATAAGTTTTGAAAGTTCTTTGTGAGACTTAGATAAAGAGTAGCCATCTCATTAAATCTGTTCTGTAATAGTTCATATTCTAAGTATTACTCCAGTGTTATAGCCTGAATCACTATGTCAGAATCACTGGAAGGCAGGTGGCCATGAAGCTTCTTCCTTAAGATGTCTAGTTATGGGAGGAACTCACTACCTCTCAAGCCCATCCCACTTTTGGATAGTTTTATTAGCAAGTTTTTCTTTACATCTAACCTAAATCTGTTTTTCTGCACCTTGTACCTTTGTTTGGGGTCAGGCAGAAAAAGTCTAAAATCCCTATTTTCAGCATGACAATTCTTAAAATACTTGAAGATAGCTAGTATGTCTTCCCCCCTGTCCTCTAGACTTCTCTAGAGTAAACATCCCACGGTGCCTTCAACTGATGCTTTTGTGGTGTGGTTTCCAAGTACCCTAACTCCACTCTGTATGAAACTTAGTTTGTCGTTGTGCTTTCTTTTTTTTTTCTCCATTTTTTTTTCTTTTTAGTTTAGAACACTTGGTTCTACATAATTTTGAGTTCCAGATTTTCTTCCCTCTCTCCCCTCCTCCTTCCCCAAGACGGCATAGAATCCCATATAACTTCCACATGTAACTTTGCATTGAATTAATTTACACATTAGTCAAGTTATGGAGAAGAATTATGACCAATGAAATGAATCATGAGAAAGAAGAAAAAGGACCAAAAAAAAAAAACCAACCCAAAAACAACAACAAAAGAGAGAAAAAGAAAAAAGGGGGGGGG
>JAQQSZ010015286.1:0-11313 GCA_028646595.1 Phalanger gymnotis
GGAGGGTATAAATGGGGAGAAAATTTGTAATTCAAACTCCTGTGAAAATCAATGCCGAAAACTAAACATATTAAATAAAATTTATAAAAAAAAATAGGTGAGTTGGTTGACATAAATTTTAAAGTATCTTCTGCCCTGAAAACCTAGAAGATTTCTATGCTCAAAGGGAATTTTTTTCTGGCTATTAGGAAGACCTGGGTCACATTGCAATAAAGCAATTTCAGTCAAGTGGTGACAATGGAAACCAGACTGCACATAGAAAAGATGTGTAGGAAGTCTCTTGACTCACTGTCATGAAGGAGTATATGTTTCATTATCTATTTTCTAGGGCCTTCATTGGTTTTTCAGTTACTCAGAGTTCAATTTTCTTTTACTGATTTTTCATTTTTCATTGCTGTAGTCATTGTGTATTTTTCCCCTTTAGTTTTGCTTATTTTACTCCTCATCTATTCATAGATATAATTTCATCTTTATTTGAGTTCCTCAGATTACTAATTTCTTATTATGCAGTAATATACATATGCATACACAAATGATTGTGTGCATATATGTGTACATACACATGTAATTAATCATGCATATCCACATGCACAAATAAATATATAGAAAAATAGCTGTGCATATATGTTTACATGTGTGTATGCACACAATACACCCATAAATGTATTAGGTTTTTTTTTCCACTTTCCAATTCCTTGGTCTCCACTTTGTTTCTGGTTTTTTGCCCTGAAGGAGCTAAGATTTAATATACATTTGAATGAACTAGACCCAACAAGTAGGACAGTATCTTTTTCTTCAGAGTGGATGGAGACAGAGAAAGGTTGGGGAATAGAGATATGGTAAAGTTTGTGGTGGTAGAAGAATAGCCAAGAAACAGAAAGTTTTTTTTTTTATTTTTCTCAGTAAAAGAGGAGACAAAGTCATCTACTGAAAGGAAAGGAGTGGAAATAAAATAAAAATTTTTTAAAAAAGTAATGAGTTGCAGGGCAGGGTAATGGTTAGGGTTAGGAGCTTGAAGAAAGCTGCTAAAATCCACTACAGTGAATGTAAGGAGGCAACAAGAACTAGATGAAAGGGGGAAACCCCACTAAGGAAGGGCTAGCCAAGCTGAAGTTAGTTTGAAGTTTGAATTCCTAATGGATCAAATCAGCATGGCACTGTGCTGTCCCAAAGCAAATCTGGTAACCCAAGACCAGGACAGGTGGAATCAAACACTAAGTGTTAACTAGTATTGACATTAGTAAGGCAGGAGTTGTAGGGAAGAAGGGGAGGGATTATCAATGATTCTCGGATTCCTGTTTGTCTCTTTAGATGATTCATATTGCTTGGTTTTGATTTATACCTTTCAGATGCAGGAGATGGAGGACAGTGAGTAGGTAGAGATGAAGTTATGTTTATTAAGTTTTTTATTAAGTTAAACATGTCAATGTCAATCATTAGCATTATTATTACTATCATTACTTTGATTGGAGGCACTTCTGGTGTTTGGGGGGATAATAGCTGCTTTCCCAATTCAGCAAATTTCCCACCCCAAATAACATGTCGTTTACATTAATTTCAAGGTAAGATTCAGATTTAGTTGTGGATCTGGAGTAAGGGGGGAAGGGAGAAGATGATCAAAAGACAATTTAAGAAAACTTTCAGGAATCCAATGAAATTAAGCATCTGCTTACACTGCATCTCATATCTGTGATTGAGACAGCCTGATCATGACCTATAGGCAATGTCTTTCAGCCAATCACAGAATCATCATTTCTTGGATCAGAAAGCTCCCTGAGAAGAACTTGATTTTAATATTCCCAGCAGCGTGGTATGGTTTATGGAGAGCTAGATTACAACCATGAAGATCTAGATTTAAGTTCAGCCTTTGACATATTAGTACTTAACACAGTGCCTTGCACATAACAAGTGACCTTGGGCCAAGTAATCTAATCTCTTAACTCTAGGCCCCTCTATAAAGCCTCAAATTGTAGAGAAGGTGCCAAACTGCATTGGCAGAGGGCATTTCCTCACATTGGAGTTCTTTGCACTAAAGAAATCAGAGAGCTAGTTCTTCTCCTTACCTTCCATTCCACAATTGAGAAAACAGGCCCCAAATCATGAAGTGACTTATCTAAAGTCACAAAGCAATCTAGTGGCAGAGCTGTAACTAGGACCCATATTTTTCAAGTCTTAGTCCCACGATTTTTTGACTATAGACTTGTTGCTGTAACCCAAAATTAGGAGGAGGAAAAAAATCTTCCAAGCCTCAATTAAACAACCACTTGTCCTTTCTTGGGTAGCTAGATGGTACAGTGAACAACGTGCCAGGCTTGGAGTCAGGAAGACCTGAATTCAAATCCAACCTCAGACAGTTATTAGCTGTGTGACCCTGGCAAGTTATTTAACTCTCTTTGCCTCAGTTTCTCATCTGTAAAATCAGCTGGAGAAGGAACTGACAAACCACTCCAATATCTCTGCCAAAGAAACCCCAAATGGGGTCACAAAGAATAGGATACAACTGAAATGACTGAACAAACTGAATAGCCCTTTCTTGAAGCAAAGAAGAAAAAGGTTTCTGATCTCTCTTCTGATCAGTATTGTTTCAGTGGTCCATGCCAGAAGATGCTCCAGTCGTGCTGATGTGTGATAGATTTGTGGCTGTACTGTAAAATCCTGGCTGTTCATCTGTGCTCACCTGCTCTGCAGAATCTCAATTTGCCTGTTGGAAAAAGGTATATCATGGAAGTGGCCAGAACAGGAGGCCTTGAGGATGGTGTCTTTAGTATGCTTATCCAGGGAGATCTGCCCCCCATTTAAAAAACACCCATCCATGACAGAAAGGAAAATAAAAATAAAGGGCCTCTTATAAAATTATTACCCCCTCATTTAAGTCAACAGCAGTGATACCATGATAGAAGCCAGCGGTTCTGTCACATTGTTTTATCACTCTAATTACATCAAGAACACAGTAACTGTCTGGGAGAGATAAGATTAAAGGAAGCAGAGCTCTTCTGAGATTTCCAATAGATGGCACCTGGATTTATGGACTGATTTTGTGTTTGGACATTAAGTTCAATTACTTTTCTTTAGCTCTGAAGAGTTGTGTCGCCCAGAGAAATATCATCGGATGATTCCTCTGCAAACTCTCCTTCGTTTCTCTAATTTGGCTCCTATCCACTGTGGCAACACGGTGTTTAGAGTCAATGAGGCTAGAAAAGACAGAGATTCTCTGTCTCTTCTTTCTTTTTCTCTTTTTGTCCTTGTCTGGGTGGAATGAGAGGACCACACCTACAACTCTCCCTGCTCTTACTCTTGCTCCTTGGGGAAACTCTACATAAACAATCAGGAGGTGACAGTTGAATAAGTGCTGTTCCAACCATTGTCCAACCCTAGGTATGACTAGCCTTTGGAGGAGACAGAAGATGTTAATTCTAGTCCTGGTTCTAGATGAAAGACCTAGGGTAAGTCATCTTACTCTTCTATCTTTCTGTCTCTTTCTAAGTTTCATCATGTGTATATGATAAAAGCATGGAGTGTGATGATGTTCACATGTCGAATTAGTTCATATGTGTTATGGCTCAAGTGAAACTCCAGCCATGGGGCTCAAATTAGCTCAGCATGTAATATTTGAGTGAACCACCAGATGGCGCTCTATTTGAGTTTCCTGCCAAAGCTTCTTTCAGACAATCAGGTAGCATATATGTATGGTACAGTCAACATGTAACAATCTGAAATAGCACTCTAGCAATGGAAGAGTGTTCAGGCCTGCAAAAAACTGGACCCTGTCCTCATCCACCCTCCCCACGCCCCCAACCCAACCATCTCCATCAGGGCAGTGCTGTGCTCTTCATTTAGAAATTATTCTTTTCTGATTCCCGGTTGATTCAAGTTCCAGTCTAAACCAGAAGATGAAATATTAATGAAATTTTGACATAAAACTTAGTTCTACAATTTTTTTTTGGTTTATTGGCACCAATTCAGAAGGCATTTCAGATTATCAGGTCTTTTTCCAGGGTATCCATAGATTTTAGTGACATACTATGAAATTATATAGCTTTAATAACATGGAATTAAAATGCAAAAGGAAATTGTTTCAACAAGCATGTAGAAGATGAATTGCGCATGGAGTCATAAAAACTGGCTTCAAATCCTTGTTCTGCCAATGAATACCTTTGTGATCTTGGGCAAGTCTCTTCATCTCTGTGTCTTAGTTTCCTTATATGTAAAATGAGGTAGTGGGCTTAGATTACCTCTAAAATCCTTTTTAGATGTAAATCTATTGTGTTATGAAATTCTTCCCAATTATGGCCCTTCCCCCTCTTAGATCTTTGGTACAGATGGAATAGTCCTCAAGTATATACGTCAAGAATAGTAAAGAAGGATAGAAGAAGGAGGAGGCAGGAGGAAGTGACTTGCACAACATCATCCAGGTCGTGAGCAAGTGGGCAGGGATTCAAATCCATGTCCTCCAACAAAATAATAGTTCTGTTCTTTTTACTTCATATGGGAGCTCTCTTTTGTGGTCCAGATCATAGCCCACCTATGTCTCATCTTTCATGGCTCTTGTTCAAGTCCATAAATCATTGATAAAGGTGGGAGCACCTGTCTAACATGCTGAAGGTCTTTCTCTCAATCTTTTGACATTGTATTGATACCAATGGATCGCATGGGCTCCCTATTGGTTATTCTGACATCTTGCTACATGATTGCCTACTTTCCATTTCCTGTAATATGTCTCTCTGATGTTAGATATTCTAGTACTTCCCCCATGCAATTCTTCTTTAATAATATTTTTTCAGCCTATACATACATAGCATGAATATCCTTACTGCTCTTTGGTTGAGCAGTAGCTTTAATAATTTTAAGGCCATAGTATTCCATGACTTGTAGCCACAGAGCAACATTGGTAGACTATTAAATGTTATATGAAACAAGAAGATATGTGGAAAGGAAATTAGAAATCATGTAATCCATAAATCTAGACCTAGAAAAGAACTTAAAGGTAATTCCTTCAAACTCTTATTTTATAAATGAGGAAACTGAGGCAAAGAAATCTTAAAGGACCTGGGTAACATAATTATTGACACAGCAGAGACTGAAATCCAGGTCTTCTGCGTCCTTCTGCTGGATTCCTCCCACTATACTGCACCACCTATCTGCCCTTTGCTCATATTTCTAAAGGAGCTTCATTTAGCATCAGATTGGCCATGCAATTGTGCCCTGTCTTCAAATTGCTTTCTGAGTTTAAACTCTAATAGCCAGAGGACAAGTGACTCTCTGTCAGGTGACTTGTGGCAATGATCTCCATGTTTGATACTTTGAAGGGGAGGAAGGGAGTAAAACAACTACCCCTCAAAAACAAATTCTTTGTGAAAGTATTTAGACTCAGCCGTGGCTGACATATTTCTTTCTTTGGTACGGCTCCAGAGTTAAAAAGTAGGAACAATGCCTGGGATTGGAAAGAAACAAATTTAACATTGACTTTGAGCCAAAATTCCTAACAATTAGAGCTATTCAAATGTCAGTGAACTGCCCTGGGAAGGAGTGAATTCCCTCCCATTGGAAGAGGCTGGATAGTCC
The DNA here is from genome assembly GCA_028646595.1 of Phalanger gymnotis. NCBI lineage: Eukaryota > Metazoa > Chordata > Mammalia > Diprotodontia > Phalangeridae > Phalanger > Phalanger gymnotis. The sequence continues at coordinate 5,563 of JAQQSZ010015286.1, forward strand.
CTTTGTGGGGGACTTGCAACTCTAAAATTCCGAGATTGTATAACCTTTAGTCACTGGAAGGTGTGTGCAAACAGGGGTACAAAGATGAAAATAAACGCAGACTTCTCTCTTTATTGCTTTCTCTCTTTCATGTCTTTTTCTCCTAAGGGTCACCTCCCTTTTCCTTCCATCTGCCTTTTTTGGAGGTGTTGTGATAAAGGGTGAGGTTGGCCTAGAAAGATTGAAATCCTTTCCTCTTTGGAGGGTACATAGGGCTAGAGAGCTTCCACAGAGCCCTATGGGACCTGTTATGTGGGTTTCTGCACAATCTGCCTGCCTGTTTGATCTTGCAGAGGCCTGGCCCATGCTCTTCTCTGTGGAGTCAGGGCACTCAGGATGCCCTGACTTCTGGCTTCCCAGGTGACTTTGCTTTTATGCTCAAAGCCTGCATCAGAACCCTGCCCCCGGCACCATTCTCTTTGTGCAGGCTTTCCGCAGCGGGAGCACATCTCCCCGGCTCTGGCATCAATGCTTCTGCCGCCCATAAAAATCTTAAATCAATAGGAAGATTGTGGCCCTGACCTTGGGAAGGGCCTTCATGGTTGGCAAATGAGGCTCCTGCAGTTAGTTCTCTAAGTCTGTCTGATTTGCAGGTACTAAATCCAGGGCCAGCAAACAGGACCCTTGCTTCAAAAGGCAGGTTCCACCATTCATGAAATTTATTGCCTCCCTGGTTTTGAAACTGAGCCAGAGGTGAACCCTGCTTGGGACTTCTTCTGTAGGAAGGTCAAATTAAATGAAAAAAAAAAGATGTGGGGGAATGGACATCTTTAGTCCTAGCAGCTGAAATCTAGCACAAGTCTCCATGTCCTCCAAAGGAAAGCCATTAACACCCAGGAGTTACAACCCTATTAAATGGCAGTCTATGTAAACTAACCAGGGAAGAAGAGGAAACAATTCTTTCTGAGCTTGACCTTCCTGCCCCATCTAGCTCTGATCCCATTTCTTTCTTTGCTTTCCTTGCCAGACTCTTTAAGAAAGCAGTCTCCAGTTGCTGCCTTCACTTCCTTACCAGCCCCTCTCAATTTAACCCCCTGCAAGCTGGCTTGTGCCCCCTCAACTCTACTGAACCTATATTCCTGAAAGTGGAAGAAAGCTCCTAATTGCAAAATCTATGTTTTCTAAATCCTCATTCTCTTTGACCTCTATGCAGCACTTAACATGAGAGGACATTGTAAACTGTAAATTGTTCTATAATTCCATTTGATATATCAATCATTTATTAAACACCCGCTCACCTACTATATGTAAGGTGGTGTGCTAGGCATTGGGAATACAAAGACAACAAAAAAGGAAAGTCCATGATGGTAAGAAACTTGCAGTCTACTAGGAGAAAATAATGGTACACAGGTGAGTGAATTAAAAAAAAAATACAGAGAAGATATAAAGTTATTTGAATGGGAGAAGATTAATAATTCTGGAAGGGCAAGAAAAGCCTTATCAAAGAGATGTGTCTAGAGCTGAGCTTTGAAGGGAACTAGAAATTTCAATGTGAGGTTTAATGATGGTAAACAGGAAGAGCAGGAAGAAAGGTAAACCAACCCTCATTCTTATACCTCTCAGTCCTTGACTTCTGTGACATTGTCCTATTTTCATTCTCTTCCTATTTCTCTGACCAACCCATTTGTCTCCTATGTTAACTTTTTCCCCTTCTCCAAGCCCTGTAGGAGTCATAGCCCTAGCAAAAAGAGCTGTAGCTAGGAATTATTTTTACCTGTGACAAAAACAGTTGAGTGGAGCATAAGGAAGGTGATGACATAGAGAAAACAGGTACGTCACACTGGGAATAAAAGTTGTCTTAGCCTCAACCCTGTCGGGATAGGTGGGGAAGACTCTCCAAAAGAGGAATATTAAAGATGGACAATTGAACTTCATGGAAGAGCTAGCCAGCATAGAGGTTTGGAATTGGTGTTTGTAAGGCCAATCTGTAAGTGAAAGATCTTTCCCAATTAATAGGCCTCAGATGGGACCAGAAAAGGGAGGCCATGATTAGAGGCAGGCCCATACCCTTTCACTAACTAGGTGTGAGTCCCCAGGCCTTTTGGGGGGCACACTCATTGAAAGAGTGTTGGTGTTGGTGACAAGACTCTGGGTAAGCCATTGAAGCAGCCCTACTGGCTTTGAAAACCCAAATGTTGGTGCTTCTCTGGTAACTATGTACTGTGATTTGTTTAGGCAAAAATCTTGATCTGTTTATATTGTCTCTGTGTGTAATTTCTGTTTGCATTTGCTCTGAAGTTCAGGGCACTGGCTTTTCCCCCCTGAACAAAGTGAATGGTATATATATGTTTAATTAAAGTAAGATTTTTAACCCCTTAAAGTTGCTTTCCTTAGAAAAGCAGAGCAAAGCACCTGTGCTAGCAGCCCTCCTGTGAGCTGGTGTTATTGGCCTTACATAGCCATAGTAGCTTCAATCAACATTACTGTTACAGTGCTCAATGCAGGGAGGAAGTATTCTCCCCTAGCAAGAATAGCACCCTACCAAGATGTCAGCAACCTGGCCTAAAAACCCATTTACCTAACCCAAGTTACAGCTCTACCTCACAGTAAGATTCCAGGGATTTCCTTTTGTCAAGGTTTATCTTTTTTTTCTTAGAAATGACCTCCCTCTCTCACGATGGAGAATTCGATCTATATCCAGAGAAAGAACTACGGAGTCTGAATGCAGATTGAGGCATACTTTATGCTTGCCTTTTTTTTTCCCCCTTTTTTTTCTCTTTTGTTTTTGTTTTTGGTTTTTGGTTCTGTTTCCTCTTTCTCATGATTCATTCCATTGGTCGTAATTTTTCTTCACAACTTGACTAGTGTGTTATACGTAGAAGATATATAGGATTCCATGCTGTCTTGGGCAGGGAGGGGGGGAGGGGGGAAGAAAACCTGGAACTCAAAATTATGTAGAACCAAGTGTTGTGAAGTAAAAATAAAAAATCTCAAAAGAAAAAAAAAGAAATATGAGTAAGGAGCTACCTCAGTTTTTCAAGTTATTATTAGGGTAATTATTAAAATCTATTAAAGTCTTTTAAAAGTAACGTTCTTTGTAAAATTGTATGATTCAAGGGTAATGCATAGGAACATTTTTTGTTATTATAAAATATCCTAGCTTTTTTTTGTGCCAATGCATTTCAGAGGATATATAAATTAGAAGAAATTACTACCTTTTTTTAGTGTTAATAATAATAAAGATGAAGCAAATTCATTGAACAACAAAGGTTTTCTCCACACCCCCAAGAAAAAGAAATGACCTCAGTCTAATATGCACACAGAGCCTGTAACAAAACAAGAACTTTTTCCACCCACACCCACGTTCCCCACCCCACTCCCATATATATTTCTTCTGCTAGAATGCAGTTTCTTTCCCAACCCCAGTTTCATTTTTCAAAAATGCCACTGACCCTATTTGTAAGTAAAGAAAACTCATTTCAAAGTTCTTTTTGAGTGTTACTGTTCCACTGGACTCTTTTCTGCTGGTCTACAAGCTAATAAGGCATCCTCATTGTTCTAGTTTATTATCTAGATTATTCTAGTTAAACTAAGGAGTTCAAATGACCTCAACTGTGTCTGGGTTTCATAGCACTTCCCACATGGAGAAAGGAGGAAGAGCTCAGAATCTTCTTTTAGATGAAACCATGTTAAAAATATGTTTCCAGCGCATTCATAGAACTGGTACTCAATTGGACAATCACTCTTTATTTTAAGGCCCTGGATTGCACTTGGGAAAATATAATACTTTACTAACTCAAGGGATCAAAAATTGGGCTTATGAATAGACATAAGGGGGACCTTAGGAATCATTGGTTTAGAATTGGAAGGGGCTTTGAGATCCTCTATTCCAAAAGAAATTATTTGACATGGCCATTACTACACAAATAGTAAAGAGCAGAACCAGAACTTGACCTTGGTATCTTTGATTCTAAATCTAGTTCTCTTTCCAATGACACTGTATGTCATCTTGTCCAACTTCTTACTCATTATAGAAATCCCTTCTACAACATGCTTGAATCTATTTGCCTTGAATCTAATGGTCTTGCTTAGCAATCTATGCTTGGAAACTTCCAATGACAAGGAGTTCGTTACCCTGATTAGATTCAATCAAGTTTCAGAGGCATCTGATTTAGAAATCTTTATTAAAATAAACTAAAATCACCCTCCCTGTAACTTCCATCCATAGAAACATGCCAAATCTAAAATTTTTAATGTAAAGTGTTGCTGTGTTCCAGTTTAGTAGGTCTTCAGCTGAGAGAGAAAAGTAGAGAGGGCCAGAATGTTTTCATTTTGTTTTTCTCCCACAAACAACTTAGATTCCCAGTAAGTACAGAAAGCTTTGTGTTACTATTACTACCAGTACGATTTTGCTGCTGCTCAAAAGCCAAACAAACCCAGGAAAAAACCCTCACCTTGAACCCCCAAGAAACCATCGCTCCCATGTGTAATCAGCAAAATTATGCCCACCATATAATCACAGTAGATCCTGAGTCACATAAGACTTGCTCATGCCTAGAATAATATCATCTTTTCAACTGTTGACTTTGTTGGATGGATCTAGCCCAACACTATAGGATTCAACATCAGAGATACTTTGGCTGATAATTTTATGATTAGTTGCCTTTTCTCACTGTTTTTGAGAAAGGTTATTACAGATATTAACACTAAGTGATGTTCATATAGTTCCACATCATATGGGAAATGTCCCTCCTTCAGCAGTTGGGATCCAGTGGCAAAATATCCCTCTTTTAGTGGCCTGTTGTGGTTTTGACTCCCAGTCTTATCATATTTAGAGTTGTCAGTATCTAGATATGACTTATCTTTGAGTTCCAGGGAAAGCAAGACCTCTTGATTAGGGTCTTTAGTTATTTTAACCTGTAGGTAGCAGGAAGGGACCTGGGAATTAATCTGAGCTAGTCCAGTTGCCAGGGAAAACAACTACTAAGGAGACCTAGACAGTCATAGATTTGTCTGAGACTGTGTCTTTGCTGCCCTGTCTCTCTTCTTAATGGCAAGTTTGCAGAGAAGACCATGTTACATTCTCTACAAAAAAACATTTCCTGACTCACAAAGATAGCACCCAAGTACACTTTTTTTTATGACCGTCAGCATGGTTCTTGAAGTAAGAGTCTTGGAGAATGCCGAAAAGCAATAGTCAGACTCTTAGGGACTGAGCAAACACCAGGCCGCAAACCTTCTGAGAATTCTCTGTCTGTCAAGTTTCCCTCAGCCCAGCTTCCAGCCCTTCAACACTATTTGGGCTCCTAATTCTCTCTGGCAGGTCTGTCAGTTTCATATGCCTCCTGGCTCTGATAATGAGCATCTCTTTATTTACAGAGATCACCATAGACTGTAAAAAATAGAAGACTACAATTTTTATTTGGGATAACTTGCTGAGCAAGGCCATTAAGGCAAATAGCAAAAATGAGTCAAGGAGAGAAGTGGATTTCCCTCCCCTCTGAAGAGAAAAGAGGCTAGCAAAAAAGCAGAGAAGGAGAGACTAGTGGAAGGAGAGGAAAAGGCAGTAATACAAATTGAATTTTAAGCAGAAGAAAGGAATGTGATGAAGTATTGATATAACTTGAGTCACTAATATACTGGGGATGAGGAGAAGTAGGAAGTAGATCAGGAATGTCTTTGCATTCAACCGAGATAAACCAGGCAATGACAGTATGCTTTTAGTCAACACACATTCTTTTTTTTTTCTTTTTAGTTTATATATATTTAAAA
>JAQQSZ010015287.1:0-11313 GCA_028646595.1 Phalanger gymnotis
TTTGTGGGTTCTGCAGCTCTAGAATTGGTTCAGAGCCATTGTTTTATAGGTTTTTGGAGGAACTTGGTGGGGAGCTCACGCCAGTCACTGCTTCCCAGCCGCCATCTTGGCTCTGCCCCCTCGGTACTATTTTTTTTTTTAACAACAGCAGAACTTAGAGATGAGCTTAAAAGAAAATACAGAGATAATTGATTTGATCTAAAAGTTGCTAAGATGACAAATTCTTCACAGGCACTGAGTGGTTTGAAGAGAAAAAAGAGGAAATATTTCCAGTATTTTTGTTGTTCATCCTTCATTCTCAAAGAGGACCAATGACATTGGGAGGATGACATCTTGACCTTCAAGTGAATTGGACTTCAGTGAGACAGAGCTGTGCAGTCATCAGCCTCACTCTCTCCTCTAGAGTCATTGGGGTCCAGTAGCAAGACATAGGTCAGGATGACTGGCAATGACCCTTAGTGTAGTGGGAGACCCTGGCCTGTTTAAGTTAAGGTCTTTTCCAGCTCTCAGTTTATCTGAGACAACACCCATTCTGGAGTTAAAGGCTAGGTAAGAATTGAGGCAAAAATGGCCTAGTTTGCCTTCATAAAAGAATCAGCCTGGGAGGGGAAGGCCCTCAGAGTTTCTGGCCAGAACAGAAATAATTGCTGTTTACAGTCACTCTGAGCCATCAGAACCCAAACAATGAGCAAGTGAATCTTGGGCAAGGACCTATTATTGGCCAATCACTGAGAGCAAGAGGGATTTCAGTTTAAAGGTATAGTCAAGAAGTACTCAGCAGTGAGAATTTTTTTTTTGGTAGGGAGAAGGTGTGCAGATAATGGTATGAAGGATTCTACTACAGTTAGCTACTTTTTCCTACTAATTCATTTTTTCACAAGACTATTCAAGTATTATCTCTATATAGAAGATTTCTAAATCTAAATATCTAGCTCCCATCTACCTCTTGAATTCCAATTACACATCAGCTACCTGCTAAACATCTATTTCTTCATAGATATCCTATCAACATCTTAAACTCAACATTTCCAAAACAGCCCCAAACATTCCCCTAAACAGCCTCTCTTCTAAACTTCCTCCATTTCCTTTAAGGATATCATCAACCAACTTTGTTACTTCAGAGCAATCCTTGACTCTTCCCTAGCCTTCATCCCTGGTATCTACTTGGTTCTTAAGTCTTCAGAAATCTGTTTCTATAATTTCCCTTCTGTTTATCCTCTTCTCTCCATTCACAAAGGGAGAGCTGGAATGTGTATAGGTGCCAACAAATTGGAAAACACAGTTGGAATGATGCTTCATGGTTTAAAATGCACTTTTTATTAGAATTTCTGTAGATTTTTATCTATACCTGACCCTCCCTTATTCTAGGTCTCATCCTATCTCTCTTGGAATATTACTATGATTTATTAGTTATCCTTCCTATTTCCAATCTCTCTGCTCTGTGATCCACCCTCCACTCAGGAGTTACCAAATATAACCTTCCTAATATACCAAAATAATCTTCCTAAGTCACAAGTCTGACCATGTCACTCTCCTGCTTTAAAAAAAAGTTTTAGTGACCCCTTATTGCTTCCAAGGTTAAAATACAAATTGAGGCCTCAGACTGGCCTCTAAGACTTCTCCTATATGGCTCCCATTGACCTGCAAACTGGCTATGTAATCCTAAAGTTGACCTTCCTTTTCTCCCTTCCAAGCAATTGCCCAATTTACCACCGTGCCTAGGATGCCCTTCCTCCTCATTTCTGCCTCTGAATCTCCCTAATTCAGAAGCTACTTCTTCCATGAAGCCTTTCCTCTTACCCTTGGGACTGGCCATCTCTCCCTACTCAGTTTTCCTTGTCCTATACTTAAAAGTGCACATGGTAAATAAAGCCCATTCCATAATACAATGGGAACTCCTTGAGGTCAAAAACTGTTTCTTGTTTGTCTTTGTATCATAGAAGCCACCATAGGGCCTAACACAAAGCAGCACCTAAAAAAAGTTGGATTTAGTTAAATTATATTGTATTCCACTCTACAATAGAATCAATAAGAATAATCAGTGATTCTAACAGAAACTAAAATAATGAATAACTCAGCAATGGTCTTATCAACATATTATGACCATTCTTGTACAATTTAATTCCAAAACTTTTTCAATGATTTTTTAGAAATAAAATTAATCTACAATATCTCCTAATCAGTTTGGGTATATTTTACAATGACTTTTTTTTTCATCATAATGATAAGGAATTCTACAGAGCTTTCGCTGGATATATAAAATTGGAATTTTAAACATTTGCTTGTGCATATATTACAATTAGTTTGCAATATCATTGATAGGAAAAATGAAATGTGCAGATGATTTTTAATTTGGAATGCTTATGAACAAGGTATTTCATTTTCTACTCAAATTTTGAACATAAATTAGAAACTGACAATAATCAAGAAAAATTATGTACCCTTCTCTGAAAAGATCTAGTCAAAGTGAACACTGAGCTCAGTTGGAATGATGTTTCATGGTTTAAAATGTACTTTTTTATTGGAATTTCTGTAGATTTTATCTATACCTGACACTGTCCAAAGACGGAGGCCTTAAAAAAATCATCTATTCCTCCCGCTTGATCTTACTGATGAAGAAACTGAGTCTCAATGAGGTTTATATGGTTAGCCTAAAGTTAAAAGATTAAAAGTAGTGACAGATTTATGCTCTAGGAAGACCAGACTATTTGTTGGCATCTGTACACATTCTCTGCTTTACTACTTTCAAACATTTACTCATATTATACCTTTTACTTAAAATTCTTCCCTGCCCCCAATATGCCAATATTTGCATCATCCATTAATTCCCAAATGTTCCCTTCTCTATGACTGTTTTCCCTGATCCTACCTCACAGAGTTTTTTGGAAAGAAAACATATTGTAAGCCATAAGGTGCTGTATAAATATAAATTATTTTTATTATCATCACGTGCCTCATCAGAAATAATACTTTCTTCCTTAAGAAGTTTGTCTATAGCTCCCTTAGGCTCTAAGAATGATTACAGTTATGCATACATAAGTATACGTATATATCTTCTACATGAAATGGTAAGTCTCTTGAGGGTAGGAGAGGTCTCTTATTTATCTTTCTCTTTAGCACAGTGCCTAACAGAGAATTTGACAAACAGTAGGTACTGTTGAATGTTTAACAAGTATTTATGAAATATCAAGTACCGCTCCATTCATTTAGGAAGCGCATACTATCTGCCAGCCATTTGTGGTAGGTGCTAGAAATATAAAGCAAAAATGAACAGTCCTTTCTCTCAATAAGTTTTTTTTTCTATTTTACAATTTCATATTTCATAACCATAATTACAAAACATATACAAGTAATGTTAAGGAGAGAGTATACTAGAAACTGGGGTGGGGGTGAGGAAGGGAGATCTGAATAGGCTTCATGTTAGAAGTGGCACTTGAGATAAGCCTTGAAGGAAATTATGTATTTTGTGAAGTAGAGATGAGAAGATAATTGCATTCCATACTTAGGGAGTAGTCCATGTGAAGGCACAGTTGGGAAGCCAGTTGGGAAAGGGAGTCATTGGAGAGGGAGAGAGAGAGAGAGAGAGAGAGAGAGAGAGAGAGAGAGAGAGAGAGAGAGAGATCCAAGATCTAGCCCTAGGTTATACTCATATAGGATAGGTATACATGGGTGTATACTGATACAGAAAGGGGGACTGAGTAGAAGCAGTCAGATAAACAGAAGGAAAAGGAGGAAAACCAAGGAAGAGGAAAGTATGTATATGGAGGGGAGGACAGATGGTCAATAGTGCTTCAGAAATGTCAAGAAAGATAAGCACTGAGAAAAGACCACTTATTTGCTAATTAAGAGATCTTGGTGAACTCAAAAAGAGCAGTTAAGCAAGGAGGTTGGAAGCCAGATTGCTAGGGCTTGACATTAAAAGGAGAAGTGGAGGCAATAAACACAGATTTTGAATGTGATGTTCTTTTGATTGATTGATTCTTTTGATTTCTTCTTGGTATTAATAATTAATAATTTCAGTAATTAATATTTTCCCATGTGTTCAGGGTCTTCCCTTCCTTTGGATACCTTGTATGTTGGTCCCTCAAAGCTCTCACAGTTGTGTTGCCTTTTGTCCAACTCTCTCTTCTATACATTTGGCCTAAGCCAGCTACTTATTCCATTTTTGTTCTCTTTATTGACATTTCTATCTTCTCTACAAGCACATCCAGGGCTGTGATGTCCACTTGTGGTAGTTCCACTATGATTGATGAATATAACAGTTTGTTGTAAAAATGTCAATATTTTCTATTTTTCTACTCTTTATAACCCTCCTAATTTTATCCTCAAATGTTCTTGGGATGTATTTGCTCTGTTAGTTATCTTGCTAAACTTTCTTTAAGTTTGTTTTACCCTGAACTGCTCGTTTTTTGCTTTATTAAATGATATTGCTCAGAATTGTTCATTTTTTATTTTTTTAAGATTTAACAGATGCTTGAATATTCTCACCTTCTCTTTTATAGTTATCTTTCTCCCTTTGTCAAGTAAGTCACGTTTGCTAACCAAGGTTTTTGAAGTTTTTTTGGTCTAATTGTTGTAGCAATTAATTTATGTTGGTTAAGTTTCTTCATAAAATTATTATAATTAGTGTCAATGTCATTTCTGTTGTCCAGTTCCTATTTTTTTATTTTCAATTGCTTGTTTGGTTCATGGTCAAATATGCATCATATTTTTCTCACTCTTACTCTTTCTTCTTAATTTTTACTAATTCTGGTCTTAGGTCTGACACATTGTTGGTCTGGCTCTATACAGACAGCCTAATCCTATAGAATAGCACATCAAAAAAGTCTTTTCCAGGCTGTTAAAATAAAATCTATTTTGTTTTTTAAATTGTTATTTGGTGTTCACAATGTTCAGCACTTCACAATTCTTTTCTTGAATAAAGTGTTCATGGTATAGGGGTGCCAGGCTTCAGGGTAACATAAAAGGTGTTTGTTCTCATTCCTTACCCCTGAACTATGATTTATATATAGTATATAAATCCTTATATAAAAGGTAATTTCAATAAAAAGGGGGAGGGAAAGCAACAGCTAGAGGGATCAGGTCCTTTCCTGTTCAAAATCCTAAAATGTGATGACCATGCCTATAAGTTTATGCTTTTGAACCAAAGCCATATTAACATTGTCATCATGGGATACTGGAGAGAGAACTGGCTTTGGAGCCTGGAAGTCTTGAATTTCTACCTCAGATATACTGGCTTTGTGACCCTGGGCCAATTCTTTAAACTTTCAGTTCTCAAATCCATTCTAAGTCAGTATAAGTGGCAGAGGAGTTACTGATCCACTTTGGTAGGACTCCCCTCATTTAGGGGTTCTCCTTATCAGTGAAATCACAGGCCTAGTCTCTATCTCACCATAAATATTTATAAAGTACCCTTTCAAATATTCTACTCAGCAAGAGTCAGCAAATTATTGACCTGGCAGTTTCTCATTGCCAGCAAGCTAAAAATGGTTTTTACATTTGTAAATAAAGTTTTTATCATATTTAAAAATATGAAAACCATGCTTAGCTCAAGGGCTGTACCATAATGGGAAGTGGGCTTGATTTTTATCATCAGAAAGTCATTAGACAGAGTTTTTTCTGTTGTTAAATCTTTCAAGGAATCTTGAATAATTTTTGATGTACAGATGGGAGACACCTTATTGTTTAAAAAATAAAAAAACACCTATAGGGTAGAATCTACCCCACAGTTATAACTAGAAGAAGTAAATATGAACACACAGGACCTACTCTCTAGGAAATAATACTCTGAAAGAGACATTAATGTAGCTAGAATAAATGGGCATTGAAATGGTGATTCCACTACCAGATTAAATTCAGTTCAGTTCAGTTCTATTCAATTCAAGCCAATGGGTGGTAGCTAGGTGGCGCAGTAGATAGAGCCCCTAGATCAGACTTGCACAACTTGGCAGTAGGTGGGGGCCAAAATTAAAATAGGCTGAACTTCTTCTGGCCACAGATAAGATTTTAGCAGTCCACTTTCCAAGTAAAGGTATAATTAATGATTACACTATTTTGCAAATAAATCGTATTTAAAAAGGGAGCTTTCAATTAATATCAGTTAATTATACTTATTATGGTTTTTATTTATAATAAAATCACATTAATGTTAAAAATTACTTTGCTAAGTGGTACACATTTTAATGCATTTTTCAGGTTTTCTTACTGTTTATATTTAGTTAATGAGACATATTATACTTCTTGTCAGCAATCGGTTTATCGTACTCCAGAATCATGTTTGAAATCAATTTCTTTAGAAATATGAAAACTAACCTTAGTAGCTGCCTCGTTTTCTGAGTCTACTTTCTTGAAAAACCATTGTTTCCCCCACCCCAAGATTTTTCAACAATTTAGAAGCTTTAATTTGTTTTTGTTGGTGTCCATTTTGCTTAAGTCAGGATGTTTTGATTCAAAATGGCGATGAAGATTATACTTCTTCAGAATGACTATTATTTCTCACAAACAAGGCACACTATTTTTGCCTCTCATGTAAGTAAACAAGTATCTATTTGTCCACTCCAGATTAAATACTCTATGTTCTGATTTGATCTTCCCTTTCTTTTTATCACCCATTTTACAAAGTCACTCTAAAAATTAATGTTAGAACCAAAAAATCTCCACAGCAACTACTCACATACAAAGAAATACTGGACTGCATGTCTAATGTTGGAAAGAGCACCAGACACCCATGTAACTTGGTGGACAGCCACACAGTGAGGGAAGAGAAGAAGCCCTTGAATTGTTGCCATTCAGCATGTAGCAGGCTGTTGGCTGCACTGATGTGTGGCCGCATTCACTTTGTATCTGTTCAATGCCAGTAATGCCAGTAAGGACTGAAAACACAGCGAAAAAACAAGACTTTTGCTCCGTTCAGACTACAGGCAGATTGATGGTGGTTAGTTGCCTTGAGTCATGTGACAAATAGGAGAGAGTACGCAGCGGCAACCCAATGGGCAAGTTACATGATGGGCACAATAGTGAACAGTGGAAGGCGGGTTAAGTGGGGCATGGACAATGCACTCATTACATCTTTGTTTTCTTTCACATTCTCTACATTTTTCATGGGCTGTCCCCAAACTCTTCGATAAGGCACAAGTGGCCGATGGGCCACATGTTGTACAGGCCTGCCTTAGAGTCAGGAAGATGTGACTTCAAATATAACCTCAGACACTTATTAGCTGTGTCACCATGGACAAATCACTTAATCCTGTTTGTCTCAGTTTCCTCATCTGCAAAATGATGAGCTGGAGAAGGTAATGGCAAACCACTCTAATATCTTTGCTAAGAAAACCCAAAATGAAGTCATGAATTAAAACAATTGAAACCAACACAAGAACAAAGTCTAGGGAACCCATCTCAGAATAATTAAATGCATAAAATAAAATATACAATTACAAAGGAATCAACTATTTTGAACAACAATACAACAAAAAATCAACTATTTTGAAATACGGCTATCAAAACATTAAAAAGAAAAAGTCCATGGGCCCCAGGTTAAAAACCCCTGCTTTAAAGGGACAAAATGATAAGAAAGTTTTTCACCTTTCTCTACCCTATAAGTCAAGAGAAGAGCTGCTTGATTTCCTTCTGGGATGTTATTAACTAGTGATAAAAAAAAAAAAAGAAACAAAGCCAGCTCTGAAGGGGATACGGTCAGGGCCTTGACGGCACACTAAATATTCCCCCACTTGTGAAACAGAGGACCCTAAGATGCCCTAATGTGGTTACTTTCTTCAACATTTTAAAAGCAAAATAGGAGGAATGCATTATTAGATGCATCTAACCTAACTACAAGAAAATCATTCTGCCAAGGATTAGGCACGTAGTAGATGTCTAATAATCACCAACTAATTTAAACCTCCTTTTTGCACCTCTCTTCTCCTCCCTAGCTCCCTAAAAAGTTTCAGAGAATTTCTGGACCCAAAAAAGAACACTGGGCCCACTGTCTCTATTCCAGAAATAAATGATTGAAGACCATAAAACTCTGAAGTTTATAACAACTGAACACACTCAAGACTTAACTTATTACTACTTAACACTGGCAGGCTCCCAATACCTTTTTTTAATGATCTACTTTTCATTTTACTCAAGTGAAAAGATGACCAGGGTCAGGCAGGGGAGTGTCAGCAGCTGCCAGACTTACATACCATTTTTCTCATTGGAATTAATATCCCTCACTCTTAGGGAGAAGGCATATTGACAGCAAGCAACCCACAATCCATCAGGTAAGCCTTGAATATCTATAGGCTAATTAAGACTGATTCATTCTAGACTCCTGAGCTAGAGTGATAAAAATCAAACCTAAGAATATAAGAATTGCCCCCACTGGTTCATAACTGTGTTCTGGCTGTCCAATGACTCTGTTACTAATAGCAGTTTCAAGTGGGAGGGTACGGCTGATCTTGCTGCCAATTTCGGAAGCTGGAAATATCCTAGCCTCTCTTTGTGACCATTTGTGCCTCTTTCATTCAAAAAGTGGGAAAATTTTCCACTGCATCATACCAGGAACAATTCTTAAAATGATTTCTAGAGGATATGACACATCAGCAAAATCCACAAAGAGCCAAAGGTCCCAGAACCTCAGAAAAGAAAGGATCACAGGATCATAGATTTAGATCTGGAAACGGACTTTGTAGATCATTTAGTCCAACCCCTTCACATTAGATGAAGAAACTAAGGCCCCAAAATTGGAAGTGACTTTGGAAGGAACTTGAAATGTCTCTAGTCATTACCTGAATAAGAATCTCTTCTACAACTTTTAATTTGATTCAATTCATTTACTAACTTCCTACTCTATGTTCAGTAAGTAGTCATCACAACTTTTTTGTTGCCTTTTCTTTTCTTTTTATTTAAATTTTATTTATTTTATTTTGAACTTAAGAAATAGGACAAGCATTTCTGTAACAGAGTAGAATAGGAAAAAGGATGATTGCACGTGAAACTGCAAATCTATTATGTACAACTTGCTATTGCTTTTAAATATAGAATAAAGTTATGTAACTTTCTTTTTTTCTTCCCTCCCCCCCGATGGCTACCATTAAATACAAATATGTGTGTGAGTATAGATATAGATATAGATATACACAAATATACACATATTTACATATATATGTATACACACATATATATACATATATAATCCTTCTATACTTCTATTTATCAGTTCCTCCTCTGCTTGCAGGTAGAGTCTTCTTTCATAGGTTCTTTGTAGTTAATTTTGGTATTTATAATAGTCAAAATCCCAACTTAACTTGAAAGCCTCTAAGAAGGAACTCACTACCTCCCAAGGCTGCCATGAGGTAATGCTCATAAGTCCTTCTCACTAACCTTAGTTCAACTTGTAAAACTATACCAAGCAAGGCTATAGAGCCAAACCCGTGCCTCAATAAATTTTAAATCTATTGCTCTGTTCTATAAACTAGGAGAGCAGGATGTTAGTTAAGGTATGTCAGTCCATCCTCAAGACAGGTTATACCATGCGTAGCTTCCTGAATGGCTCTTCCATATTAACTTGGATGGCTCTCCAGCTTTTCCTCATGTCTTCTGTGGATATATTGTATTCGACTAATAGAATGTAGTATCCCTGAGAGCAAGGATTATTTCAATTTTTTCCTAGGTGCTTAAGTGTTGGAAGAATTGAATTGAACCAATAGTGAAATAGTTGTGGAAATCAAGACCACTTCTGTTTCTTTTGTTGCAAATATACGAACATTTATCCTCCTGTAATGATTTCCAAACTTGAAGTTCTTCCCCAACCGTTGACTCCTTATTTATCCTCAGAGAAATGGAGCATACCAAGTGACTGACTTGCAACTTTTATCAGGTATTTATAATGAATGTCTCCCTCTTCTCCAAAAGAAGCTCCCTTTATTTTTTCCCTTTCTAAATTTTTGCCCTCATTGTTTCTATATCTGCCAGCCCCTCCTTGTTTCAGTGTTTATATCAACTGCATTCTTTCCTATCATTTACAAGCATTTGAGGTCACAAAGTTCCGGTGAACCTACAACTAATAATCTGTAAGCTGGTTTTCAGGCTACAGCAAAGAATAAAATGTAAAGAGTGATGTGGGGTGGAATGTTTCTGACAGAAGTCTGGCTTGGAACCAGAAAGCCTTCAAAAAAAAGCTTGTGATGACTTGTAGGAGATCTCCCTGTCTGTAAACACTGTTTGCTAAAGCACTTGCTCACAGGGTGTAAGCAGTGCCCAAGGCCATTAACTTTAATCAGATGAGAGCTGGCAATCTGTTGAAAGCTGGGAACCCCCGGAAGATTCTTGGTTGGGAAACCCAGGAATTCACCCTGGAGCAGGACTCATCCTTTCTCATGTCTGATGAAGATTCACTGGGTCATCTCCAGTGGGTAGATTGGTTAGACAGGAGTACTGGCAGCAACTTGTCATCTTGGGTGCCAGTCATTTGGTTGGCACTCCATGGTCAATCTCTACAGGTCTTGGGGATATGATGAGTAGAAAAGAGATAACTTTCCTTTTCTTCATCATCTCTGGTGTCCTGGGGTAAAATGAAATGTCTCTTATACATTACATTAGCCTAGGGTTTCACCTGAAAAGTTTCCTGGGACTAGAAATCAAAAGCCTATCTCTTTGATTTGACTTTTCTATTTATTTATTTGTTTTTTTGTTTTGTTTGTTACATTTTTAGTTCTGAACTGTCTCCCTCCCTCCCGTACCATACTAGAGAAGGCCAACATTTGACACAGATACATACATGGTGTGTGTGTGTGTGTGTGTGTGTGTGTGAAACCACACAATACATACTTCCCCATAAAAGTTTTTTCTCTGCAGTTATCTTCCTTCATAGGTCCATGTTGTTGATTTAAATACTCCATTACTCAGAATAACTTAGTCATACACAGTTACTCTTCAAACAATATTGCTATTGCTGTATACAGCATTCACTAGGTTTTGCTCATTTCACTCTTCATAATTTAATGCAAGCCTGCCCATCATTTCCTACAGCATGGTAGTATTCCATCACCATCATATACCACAACTTATTCAGCCATTCCCCAGTTGATGAGCATCTTCTTAATTTCCAGTTCTTTGCCACCACAAAGAAAGCTGTTATAAATATCTTACAGCATATGGGCTCTTGACCAATTTCCCTGATCACCTTAGAAAACAGACCCAATAGTGATTTTGCTGGGTCAAAGGGTATACACAGTTTCATATCTTTTTGGACATAATTCCAGATTGCTCTCCAAAATGGTTGGATCAGTTCACAGTTCTGCCAACACTGTATTAGTATCCTATTTTTTT